>CAOJBK014108376.1:0-15651 GCA_948294925.1 Codiaeum variegatum | reverse complement strand
ACAGCCTCTAACAGCAATGCCAAAATAGTCTCTTATAATAATCTTTCCCATTAAACACCTCCTTTGTTGAAAGTTTATGGTTAGATAGAAGTTTGATGAATTTTTCCATACAATAGTCATTCTAGAAAATTCCTTCTACTCTAGATAATTCTCGTTCAATTCCTCTTACTTACAATAGTCACTCTAGATAATTCAGTGATGTAAACCTCTAACTTGGCCTTGAAGAACAGGGTGTGAAACTGACATTCTGTTTCCCACTAAGTAAAAATAGAATTCATTGGGAGTGTGTCATACTAAGTAAAAGTAGTATATGTTAAACTGTCAGGAAACCACCATAACTTTAAATTAGACAAACTTTCATAATTTTCCAGTTCACCACATTGAGTGGTAAAACATTGATGTACGTTTCGCAACACTAGGAGTTTTACAATTTATAAATCTCGATGGCTAATTCTACCCTAGCTCTTTCGTTTAGGTAGTATAGCAGTAACAAGGTCGATCCACAGAGACACTGACACAAGTACTAGCTCAAACTTAAACTATTGTCTAGTTGAACCAAATATAAGATTAATTAAACTAAACTAATTAAAACTAATCTATGAAAGCAATAAAGGATAAATGGCAGAAAATCAATGGTGAAGTTCATCTAGATATTGAATCCCTCTAAACTCTCATACATGTCAAGAATGAAGGTATGAATCTTTCAAACAATGAATTGAATTGGAATCTCACTAAATTAGATATAAACCTTTCTCAAGTGATTAAATCCCTAACATACTAAGTATTATATGGGAATATCTTTTCAACCTATAATCAAATAGGAGTAGCATTAAGTTCAAGAGAGTAACATCAAAAGAAGTCTTGTAGGTCTATCTCTAGCACCTCAATCAATTCTCTATTTCCACGAATGATCAATTTATATTAGGATATCTCTACTCATCTAATATAGAATCAATATCCAATTAAAAAATCGATAATTGAAAATTAGAATAAAAATAATAAATCATGAAAATAAGACAATCCAAATATGAAATTGATGCAAAATCAAATATTCAATTCATATAATAAAAATTCGGGTTCATAATATCTAGATAAATGAATAAATTAATCCATAGCAAAAAAATTAAAAAAAAAATACAAAAGAAGGTAGAGAAAACTCAAAAACTCAATGAATGGTGAGAAATCCCCACTTCAATCTACATTCCTCTTCCAAAGTCTGCAACTTTCATCTTCACCATGAAAATTCTGTACTTTTCTCTCTCTAACCCATTGAGAGGGTGGCTGATCAAAACTCCAAGAGAGAGCCCCCTATTCTTATATAAATTATGTCACTTTATAGTGCTTTAAGGTTCATTAGGGTTTGGATGGGTGTCAATCATGGATTGGCCAATTTTTGCCACGTAAGCATAAGTTAGACAGGTACCATCAATCATACATATGAATTTCATGCCAATTTTAAATATGAAGATGAAGAAATTAGATTTTATTCTCCTTTTCAAAATTGTATATATTTCTCTTATTCTTCCAATGGTACCTGAATCACCTCAATCGAACCTTTGTATCTCAAGTTATGATGAAAATACTAAAATATGTTCAAACTCATCAAATTTCCTCACGGTCTAGACAGTAGCATGCTGGGTGCTTACGGGCACCTTTCACGACCTTGAGGCATGCCCATGAGACTTTATCTTCCAATTTTTCCTGCTTTCATCAACGCAGTAGCCTCCCATTGGTTCATGGGCTACCTTTTCGTCCATGAGGCTTGCTTGTGAGCCTCTAAACCTTAAATTTCCTGGCTGATTGTGTGCAGAAGTTGCTACCTAGCTCACGAGCATTAGTCACATCCATGAGGCCTACCCGTGAGTAATTCCAATGTGTTCCAACACTTGAAAATGGCCATTTTCACTTTAGTTTTTGTATCCAATCTAAAATATTCACTACCAAACTCCATAATAGTGTTCATACTAAAAAATGGCTAGAAATACACTAAAATAAGCAAATCAAACTCAATTTATCATATATAATGGCCAAGAAATGGAGAAAAATATAAGTCTAATTAGCCACTATCAAACTCCCCCATACTTGGGCTTTTGCTTGTCCTCGAGCAAAGACTTAAACACGGTAAGACACAAGTTCAATTGCTCCATTCTCAAGACTAAAAAATAAGGCAGAATAGAAAGCGATCACTCAAAATAGGTGTAAATTTTTAATAACACTTTGGTTTGTTGACTAAGATAGAAATAAGGTTGTCGAATTCAGAATCCATGGAGGCACAGTTCACAAATCCTGGCTCTAAGGCATTCAAGACATGATTTCAAGCATCTAGTCCCAAAAACATGGCTCAAATCAAGTAAGAAACCTAAGCATTCCATAGAATACTAGAGCGAAATCTCTTGAAAAACTATTTTAAAACCTTTTTAATGCATGCAATTTTGATTTCTTTTTTACTTTTTTCTCACTTTTTTTAGAGAGACCTGACTTAGCTAGACCCGTCGCTAGTCTTTTTACGCGAAGGTAAATTCTTTCTGGCGCCGACCTCCGATTTCTCAACTAGTCACTGACCGTCTAGCCGATTACTAGTACTATTCATGATTTCATTTTTGACATTGCTTTTTGCAACATGAAACCAGTGGAATATGGAATAATTTTCAAAGTCTCTTCTATATTATTCTAAAAATTGAAGCACTAACCATTTTTTTTTCATTTAATTTCATTTTTTAAGGAAAAATAGTTCAGGCTTAAGGTATTAGGTCTAATTGCTAACCTAACTCATGCCAAAGGAAAGGGCTAAATGCTTGACAGTGCCTAAACACCTTATAACCTAGTCTCGTAAATTGTGCCAAGGTGGATTCCTACTATCAACTATAATGTTTGAAGTTTAATAAAAAATCCTAAGTTGTTGATGAAAAAATAGCACCTAACTGAGTGATAAAATTTTTTTTAGCTAATTTCCTAGTTTTGAGAAGATTTGCAATATATACCCTGTATGTGTAATGCATAAATAATGTTATTCCTATTTTAGGCATTCATGCTTCAAACCATAATAAATCATTCAATCGACAGTAATTCACCAACCACCCCCCTCCCCCCACCACCACCACCACAATTGAATCACACATTGCCCTCAATGTGTGTAAAGCTTAAATAAAAGGGAGGGAGAAGAAGAAATGCCTTGTTACCGATTAGCTTTATAGGAATGTTGTGCATAATCCATTGTCCATGCCATGTCAAATCCATTCTACAGACTAAAGAGATACAATTCTAAAGAAAGGTGAAGACTACCACAAAACAAAAATAAAATAAACATGAAACTAAAGTAATAAAAATTTAAATGATTAATGCCTCCCATTCAACACTTCTTTAATGTCATATTAGCTGGACAATATTGTTATTCATCTTCCACTAAGAAAGCGGAGGATACCTTGTGTTGGTTACCTCCATAAATTAGAACAAAGAAGAGTATGTAAGGGTGTTGGCCCTTACATATCCTTCTTTCTATAATAAACAATATTTTGGTTCTTTATTTTGTGCAAACCTAGGCTTGCGAGGTTGAGAACCATCATCAAAGAGCCTTACCCAATGGCTTGTTAGGGGGTGTGCGGATTGAGCTTCCATGAGAGTGAATATGATATCTTCTTCCTCCACCCTTTGTAATTCTCTAATGTGACACACAAATTCACTCAATTATTGTTCTAACATCTCTACAGTGTAAATTTCCTTCTCTAATGAAAGCTTAAAGACCATAAGTACTAGCCACAAACTTGTTTCCCCAATAAATAGGCATTTTGAAAAGGGTGGTAGTGGTGTAAAGTATGTTGTGGTAGGGTCAACACTTGATTCTGCTTCTTCCATGTCATATTTCTCACCATTCACATCTTCATCACTATCATCATCCCATAACCACCAGGCGATAATGGTCTTTTTTTGCTCTCCCAAAATGGCGTTAGCATAGCTAGGTAAATTATCTTTTAGTGGGATACTTAGAAACTCCAAAATCTGCCAAACATGAATTTCTAGGTTGTGAAGAGAAGATTATTTGTTTTCCATAACAATTTCTATGCTCTAAAATCTTCTATAAGTAGCTTCCACTAATTTCATAAACATCTCTTCTAACCTACACTCCTCTTGCTCCTGCTCATCATCCCCCAATGTGGTTTATACCTTAAATTGAGTTAAGAAGCTATTTTCCAATACATTACTTTCATTTTTCACCTCCTTCACCCAATTCTTTGTAGACTCCATGAATCTTTCCATTTCAAACTCAAGGGATGATTTCTCTTATGCTCCCTATCCATATTCATTTGGGAAATCATCTTAAAAGATATATCCATTGTTGTAATATTGATTTCTCAGATATCTCCATTCTTGATTCGGGTAGGAATTCCATTGTTGACAGTACCAATCAGCTATAGAGAAATTTTTTTTTCTAAAAACAAAACTTAAAACAAATAAAAAGGTAAAATAGAAAAAACAAACAATAATAGATGAAAATGAACAAATATAAATATAAAAACTAGATCAATAGTCACTATTATATCACTAATATTGCGTACAAGTGTCCCTGGCAAAAATGCAAAAAACTTGATGTGTGTTTCGCAACACCAGGAGTTTTACAATTTATAAAGCTTCACGGCTAATTCTACCCTATCTCTAGGAAAGTGCACCTATCATTTAGGTACTATAGTAGTAATGAGGTCGATCCACAGCGACACTGACATAAGTACCAGCTCAAACTTAAACTATTGTTTAGTTGAACCAAATTTGAGATTAATTAAACTAAACTAATCAAAATTAATCTATGAAAGCAATAAAAGATAGATGATAGAAAATCAATGGTGAAGTTCATCTAGATATTGAATCCCCCTAAACTCTAATGCATGCCAAGAATAAGGGTATGAATCTTTCAAACAATGAATTGAATTGGACTCTCACTAAATTGGATATAAACCTTTCTTAAGTTATTAAATCCCTAACTTACTAAGTATTATAGGGGAATCACTTCTCAACCTATAATCAAATAGGAGTAGCATTAAGTTAAAGAGAATAACATCCAAAGAAGTATTATAGGTCTATCTCTAGCACCCCAATCAATTCTTTATTTCTATGAGTGATCAATCTATATTAGGGTATCTTTACTCATCTACTATAGAATCAATATCTAGTTAATAAACTAGTAATTTAAAATTAGAATAAAAAGCATAAATCATGAAAATAAGACAATCCAAAGATGACATTGATGTAAAATCAAATATTTAATTCATACAATCAAAAGTAGGGTTCATAATATCTAGATGAATGAAAAAATTAATCCATAGACCAAAATTTAAAAATAAAAAAACAAAATAAGGTAGAGAAAACTCAAACACTCAATGAATGGTGAGAAATCCCCACTTCAATCTTCATTCCTCTTCCAAAGTCTGCAACTTTTCATCTTCACCATGAAAATTCTGTACTTTTCTCTCTCTAATGCATTGAGAGGTTGGCTGACCAAAACCCCAAGAGAGAACCCCTTATTCTTATATAAATGATGTCCTTTTACAGTTATTTAATGCTCAATATGGTTTTGCATAGGTTTCAAGCGTGGATTGGCCAATTTTTGCCACATCAGCTTAAGTTAGATAGGTACCATCAATCAGACATATGACTTTCATGCCAATTTTTGATATGAAGATGAAGGAATTAGATTTTATGGTCTTCTTCAAAGTCGTAGATATTTCTCATATATTTCCAATAGTACCTGAATCACCTCAATTGAACCTATGTATCTCAAGTTATAATCAAATTACTGAAATACATTCAAACTAGTCAAATTTCCTCACGGTTTGGACAATAGCATGTTGGGTGCTCACGGGCACCTTTCACGATAGTAGGGCTTGCCCATGAGACTTTATCTTCCATTTTCCCTACTTTTATCAATATAGTAGCCTCCCATTGGTTCACAAGCTACCCTTACGGTTGCGAGGCCTGCCTGTGCGCCTTAAAACCCTAAATTTCTTAGCTGATTATGTCTAGAAGCTGCTACCTAGCACATAAGCATTAGTCACGACCATGAGGCCTGCTCGTAAGCTATTCCTATACATTCCAATGCTTGAAAATTACCCTTTTCACTTTATTTTTCAAGCCTAATTTGAAATATTCGCTACCAAGCTCCATAATAGTGTTCATACTTGAAAATGGCTAGAAATGCACTAAAGAAAGCAAATCAAACTCAATTTATCATAGATAATGGCTAAGAAATAGAGAAAAATATAAGTCTAATTAGCCATTATCAAATGTGCAATGTGTTTAAGTGTTGTTTGTTCCTCTTCCCTAGAGAATAAAGAAAATTAAGGAACACGATAAACCCTGTGATACGGGTCTTAGACAACCCCAAGGAATTTAGTCTCAATCTAACCCTCTCGTGTGCTGATACACCCCTCGGAGCCTGAAGGGTCACTTGCAAGATCAAACCTTAGAGGCTTCCTACCTACTCATGAGGGGCCCACTTCACCTTTATCCGACACCTATCTTAAAGGTACAGAAGTGATAGGACATCTGCGTCCCATCCTAGAACTCAGAGAACCAATCCCCTTGTGACACATACCCTTCACCTCAATATATAAATTAGGTGTTCCCCTTATTATTCAAAGGTAATCTTACATTCACTCTTTCAATGTAGACTTCTAACCCATTTTCTCTCAACTTACTTAAGCATCGAAGGGTTATCGTCGGACACCCCGTCTGACCCTCTGATCGTATTTTCTGTGTAGGTCTCATTCATTTCCAACCATGAAATAAGTCTTTCTACCTAAAGTAATCAATACCTGTATCATTTGGTTTCGTATGTGAGGAATGAAAAGTTTCATAATCTTTCTCATTCCTTTAAGGATTGTCACATTAACACTCCTTTCTTTCTTTCTCTTTATCTCACATTTCTCCTAGCCTGTATAGAAAATCTTCCAGTATGGAGAAAACCCACGATGAAACCCCCAATGATAATAACCCTCTACCACCTGTAAACACAACTGCTCAAGTCACTTATCAAACAACTACAAACACTCAGCCTCAACCATCCACTCTCACCGCCCTCACTGGCGAAGCTTCCTCATTATAAGCCCTTCAAAGTCTAACTAAACTAAACCAACTGCCCAATACCTTAACTCCCACTACACAACCTCTATAACCCATTATTATACCATAATTAGTGGGTAACTTACAAGGCTTAGTCACCACAATTGCCCTACTTGTTCTCCTCTTTCAATAAATACCAACACTAACCCATAACTAGAGGAGGCAACAATAATCCACCTGGAGTAGTTTGACACTTATTTTGGCACTCCTACAGGATGAGAAGGGGTAGGAGATGTAATACTGCTAGTAGATATAAGAGGGAGAATAAGGTTAGTAGTGGAAGTTACAGGAGCAAGAGTTAGAAGGGGAAATGACAATAAGAGGAAGAGGGAGAAGGATGGAGGAAATGATGAAAGAAAGGAGGTAGGCAACAAGCAAGCAGTTAGCAAGGCCATGCATAATAGAAGAGGAGATGATAGAAGGAGTCGCTTACATAAAGCCTCAAAAGGAAGGCACTCTTATAGACATGGATCCAGAAAAGGAGATGAGAGGGATTAAGAGGCCTCTAGCCATCATGGTTCAAGGGTAGTCATAAGGGATGAAGTGAGGGGATATGTAGTGGAGATAGCAACAATGAAGCCTGGCTACAAATGAGAGCTCAACTTAGACATGTGGTCTCCCTTTACAAGGAGGATTGTTGAATTTCAAATGCTATAGAAGTTCAAACAACTAGAGATGACAAAGTATGATAGGATTTAGGACCTTAAGGTCCATGTGTTAGAGTATAAACACCTAGTGGAATTGTAAACCACTAGAGAAGAGGTGTTACTTAGAGCTTTTAGGAGTACTCTGGAAGGGGTTGCGGTGAAGTGGTATTATCGACTGCACGAAGAGAGCATACATTCATTTTGGGATTTGGTAGGCCTATTCATGAAAAGGTTCTCCACTAGCATCACTATCCCTATGCCAACAAGGGGCTTGGAGCAGGTAGAGTAGTGTCCAAACCAGTCTTTAAGGGACTTATCATAAGGTTCAATAAGGAGACATTGAAAGTGTCCGATATTGACGAGCCAAGAGTAATTGAGGCCCTGCAGAAATGCACCATATTGTCCTTTATATTTTGATGATTCCAAAATTATTAGTCTAGTTAATTCATAATTATAAGTATGAGTATTGTATTTAATGCATATTATTGTCTATAGTGCTTTATATTACAGTACAAACACTTGGATTTAACTAACTTGTCATTTTGAAATGAAGTTTAAAGTTTGTGAAGGAAAATAACATCATACGACCGTATGGATTTGCCCTATATAGCCATTTGGACAACATCATACTCCATTCGACCATATGGCTTAAATTCTATATGCCCATACAAAATGACAGTAGAGTTTGGCCATTTTTGGTTCAAGTTTATACGACCCTTTGAATAGGACACCAAATGACTGTATGGCTCCAACGGCTATATTAATTCAAACTCAACTGCTTCATAAGGTGGTATGGTCTAAGGGCATAGACCCATATGGTGGTCAATCTAACAGAACTTTTTAAACATTAAAGATGAGGTCATGTGAACTATTTATCCATTAGAAGCATTAAGTTAGCTCCAAAATGGCAAAGGTATGAAAGTAAACATCAAAAATAAGTTAAAGATAAAAGAGAGCACTATTATATTGATTTGTAACACTCTTAAGGCTTTTTACCTTCAAATTCTCTCATACTATGTTTTTCTTAAACACTTATTCTTCATTATAATCCTTTGTGTTTAAGAAAACATTTGCTAGGATTCTCATTGTAAATTATTAGCCTAGATTGTGTGATTATAAACCAAGTATTTTAACTTGAAAAACACTTTATAAAGCTCTTGTATATGTTGGAGTTAAAGCTCCAGTTGTAAGAGTGGGTGAAATCTTGGATAACTAGAAGCTTGGAGGCTTCGTTTGTGATTACCAGAACCTCAATCGGATCGATTGAAAGAGTGGATGTAGGAGGAACGTCTCTAAACCACTATAGAGCACTGAGTAATTTCTCATCTCTCTTTCTCTTATTTATTGTTTATATATATTGCTATGTTTTTATGTTTATTGGTGGCTTGAAACTTGAGTGTTTACAAATTTTTATTTAATCACATTTATTCATTACTTTATCATTTATATTGATTTAGGCAAAGGTTTTAAGAATTTAAATTGGTGCTTTTGATTAAAAATTGTTAAGAAAGTTTTAAGCCACCAATTTACCCCACTCCCTCCACCATCACCATCTTACCCCCCACCCTGGTGTCCATTGTTGGGACAACACACCATATACCAAGATTACTTCAAAGTCCTGGCCAAAAATTTCCCCAAAACACTAGATGAAGCCATGACCTTGGATAAGGAGTACATCAAGTATGATGATGCTTTTAAAGAGAGTAGTTTTTATGAAAAAGAGGAGGTTAGATGAAGCTAGCTCCTCTTAGAAGTGAACCAAGAAGAACGATGCACCCATAGGTGGAGGGTTTGGAGCAAAGCAGAGCTCACAATCTAGATAGACATAAGCATGCCTCTGACTCCATTGAATGTAAGGCCAGAAGTGGTGTTCCCAGCCTTTTAAGACCAACAAATCTAGAAGAAACTAATGTCTATCACAAAAGATCTTGATAAAAGAGACAGTTCTTAGTGGTGCAAGGTTCACAATACCCATGGACGCATTAAATAAAAATGTCGCTCGTTGTTATAGGAGATTGAGAGGTTAATCAAACAAGGGTATTTATAGAACTATGTGAGAAAAACTAACCAAGCTGGTCCAGTGAACCAAAGGTAGAAATGCCTTTGAACGATGGGACAACAGGGGATATAGATTGCATGACAGGATAATTAGAGGAAGTACCCATAAGTAGGAGAAAGCAGAAATCGATTACCTGAGCCACTAAAGCTTTGAAGTTTGTCTTTTACAATGGCACTAGGTAATTGCCTAGGGGAGAAGCTAGTGGACCTATTAGGAAAGTAAAGGCCATGATGATTATGGAAATAGTGGCTAACTACAAACTCTAGAGAATCTTTATAGACATATGAATCTCAATTAACCTATTATCATGGGAGGCATTCATATAAATTGGCATTGAGGAGTTGAAGATTAAGCCCATAGATACATTAGTATGAACCCTCGATAAAGCCATTATACCAGCATGAGGCCTTGCCTCCAGTGCGACGCACGCCTCAAGTTTTGGACTTAATGAAACTAACCATGAAGGGAAGGATTACATGTGCTTCGATTCGAGTCTCACATAGGAAGCCTATAGGCCTATTAAGTTAAAAGTGTGTGTTGTGAGTCGCCACTTAATGTTTTAGAAAAATAACTTCATTCTCATGGTGATAAAAAAACCAAGTCTGATTATTAACTCCATAAAATATTATTTTTCGCAGGAAAAGACACAAGCCTTGAAAAAAAGGATGGATTTAGGAACTCCTAATTGATACAAATTGAATTTTGGAAAAAAATAATTTCCTACATATTTGGCTCTCAAAACATATGAATTTGGTTTAAAATCAATTGTAATATATGCATGACGATATATAAATGGTGCATGAACATTTATAGTAATTAAGTAATGATGTATGAACATATATGACATGAATGACAAAATATAAAAAGTAAGAAAAATAAGAGAAATAATAAAATAAAATAAATAAACAAATAGGGGTCTATCCTCTTATCGAAGTGGTTCTAAGAAGAGTCCACATTCACAAAATAATCAATAAATAGAATAGTAATAAGAAAAATAAATACAAGAAAATAATCGAAATGGGGGATCCCTCCTCTAACCACAAGGCATTGGAAGGGCACACTTTCCCCTCGAATCAAGCACAATATAGTAAAAATATAACATTTTCATAATAAAAATAATATAATAAAAATGAAAATAAAAATAAATCAAAGAAAAAAGCAGTTTAATTAAAGAAGGAATAAATGAAAATGATTTTGGAGTAGAAGCCTTTTGAACAAGGCTTGCCGGCATATCCCTTTGAATGAGAACCAAACCCCATGACATTCTCCCTTCTCACGAAGGATTGAGGCTTGCTTGATATAAAGTTGTTGGTTAGTTTTATTCAGAAGCTAATTGATTTTAGTTTATAAAAATAATTAACCGATAGGCTTTTAATTGATTTAGTTTTAATTAAGAAATAAATAAATTTAGATTGGAGAATTCAGATGTCAGATTTTAGGATTAATTGGAGAAATAAAATTAAAATGTTACCATTTTAATTTTACCTTTTGCTTCCAATGTCGAGGAACTGGGGTTTGGACGGTTTGGCCAGGACAGAACGGGTTTCTTAGTGTTTAGGTGTAATTTGAGTGAATAATTTGGTAGATGTTCAGGACGTCCAAAAACTCTTAGAAAACAGTATCTAGAGGATTTATTTATAGAGGAAAAATCTTAATTGAATTTTCGTGCATGCGGTGGGCTTGGAGCACATGCGAGCTTCCTTGCACGTAGGTAGGCAGCACAATGTGTATGCTAGCTGCCTTACAAGCACGCAGGTGGCTCAGCATGCACACGAGCTACTTTGCACGCATGCTAGCTACAACGTGGTCTAGCTTGGTTTGATTCAATTTTGTTTTCAATTATTTTTGACATTTCAAGGCCATTTCAGATCTAATTTGGGCCTGGTTTAAGCTTATGGACTTGTATTGATGGGACATGTCTGATGGTATAAAAAATAAGGGTTCATAGCTACTCCCATAGAATATTTAGTCTAAAAAAAGGACTGTGATGATGGCTAAATATACCTAATTTTCACTTCATTTCTTGGCCATTATTTGATTCAAATTGCATTTGATGTGCTTATTTTAGTATTTTTCAACTTTTCTAGTTTCAAACCTCAATCCAGAGCTAAGTAAAGCAAAAACATCGAATTTGGCATGTGAATAGACTAAAAAGAAGCAGGAATAAGGCATCAAGGTTAGTTATAACCATGATTAGAGCCCTTGACTACTAAAGAGGTTGCTGTACCAAGAAATGCAAGGAAAAATTTGAATACAGTAGTTGTTTGCTTGGTCACTGCTGTGACCAGAGGCCGTGATTCCCCAAAGTGTTGTTATACTGAAAAAGAGGCAATGAGAGCATTTGCCACGCCTTTGGTCATGGCTGTGACTCCAGGTCGTGACCACACAAAAGTCCAACTATATAAATAGTAGATAGTAGAGAAAATCAAGGGACTTTTTAACAGTTTTGATGTTTCTTAGTTCAAAACCCTAGAAAAGCTAAGTTTATGAGAAAATCTTATCAAGAAGCAATATTTAGAGAGGATTAACACTTCAAGATCAAGATCTAACTTAAGATTCAACAAAGGTATTTATGTTTTGGGTATATATTTTAAGAATCCATATGGGTTTCTTAACTCTTTTCTCTTTCTCTTTTATTTTATGTTGTAATCTTATTGTTATGAGCTAAATACTCTTAATCTACCTAAATTAGATGAGTATTTGACATTTATATGGATTAATCAACTATTTTTCTCAATGAACATTTAGGTTTTCTTCAAGTATTGGTTTTGATTTAAATTTTTGCACTTTTTATCTTCAATGCATGCTTAAGGATGATCAATGTTGCCAAATCTTTGCTAGTATAGAAAGTTAGGTTTAGAACACTCAGAATCAATTGGGTTTGCTTTGCTTGCAAGAGATATAAGTATAGATACCTAGGGTTCATATTTATTTCACATGCTCTTAATGCTTTTCTTAATTGATTAGTTGTGAGAAGAGATTCCCAACCTTTACTTAGGAATTAGGGGTTTGCTTGCTTGAGAAAGATTCAAACCTTTTTGTTTGTGAAAACCTACTTTTTGTTTGCCTTGAGTTTTCATTGAATTATTTGTTACCCATGCAATTTAGTCAAATACAAGTCAAAGTCTAGGTAGACTTTCCTCTCATTAAATCTTATTCTTGTGTTTAATTTCTGTTAAATTGTCAATTAGTTAATTTAAGCTTTAAGTTTAAGTATTTAGTCATTAATTCAAATTAAATTTATTATGAACTAGGTAATAGACTACGTGATTGAGCTAGTTCTTGAGAGATTGAACCTACACAATCCTTTGGGAGAGTGATATTGGCACTCATTGGTTATATTACTTGGTACGACCTTATGCACTTGCCGGTGTTGTAGTAGAAGTGCATTAAGTTTTTGAAGCCGTTGCCAGAGATTGTGTGTGGATTAAATATAATCAACATTAGCAACAAAATCAAAGCTATTGATCAAGCCTTTTTATTTTCTTGTTTGTTTGATTTTTAGTTATTCTTGATGTTGTATCTGAGGTACTTGCATGACCAGAGCTAACTCCTTAGGCATACTTATCTATGATCCGGAGTTAGAAAGAACTCTAAGAAGGGAGAGGCACAAAAGGGAGTTAGCTTTAGCTGACGACATTCTGCCTCCGGTCAATCTTGAAGATAACCTTAAAGAAGAGGAAATTGAGGTTGAAGACCTAGAGTTACCAGAGGACAGCATGAAGGATAACAATGTTGATGGTGTTAGGCACGCTGTAAAAGATAGAGTTAGAAATGGAAACGGTAATGGTCAATGACATAGCAATGGTAATAGCCAAGCTCATAGAGTCCCGACTTGACGCACTATGCAAGATTTCACAAGATTGGATCTCATTGATGTGGGAGGTCCAATCCTATAACTGGGAGTTGAAGCAAACAATTTTGAGATCAAGCCATCCATTATCCAAATGATTCAAAATTCCTGTCAGTATGGTGGCCTTGCCCATAAGAATCCTCATACAAATCTTTCAGAGTTTATGAAGATATGCAATACTTTAAAAATAAATGGAGTTACTGAGGATGCGATCAAGTTGAGGTTATTCCCATTCTCTCTTCGGGATAACCCAAAATAGCAGCTCAAGTCTTCCTCTTGGGCCATTTTACATCAAGGGGAAATTGGCGGAAGCATTCTTGGAGAAGTACTTTCCTCCCACCAAGATAGCCAAATTAAGGAATGATATATACTCCTTCACTCAACCAGAGGAAGAATCCTTATATGAAGGATGTGAGCGGTTTAAGGATTTATTATTGAAGGGCCCTCATTATGGATTTTCCTTGTGGAAAATAAATGGAGAGTTTCACTAATGGGTTGACATATAACAACAAGCAAAACTTAGTTTTAGCTAGGGGATCTCTAATGCAGAAAACACCGAAAGAGTAGAGAGATTTAATGAAAGAGATATCCTTGTCCTACTATCATGGTTGCCTCTTCAAAGAGACACTCCAAGTCTAAGGGCATCAAGTGTTCATCAAATGGATAATATGACATCTCTATCAGTTCAAGTGGAAGCCTTAATATAAAGGTTTGATATATTCACGGCGGGTACCTCTTGGGATCAAGCTTCATTTTGTGAGAGTTTTGGTGGTGGCCACTATAATTAAGAATGCAATATGATGGGTTCCATTGGTGCAAGCAGGTCAAGTGGGTTTGAAGAGCAAGCTAACTGTATAGGGGGTATGCAAAGGAGAGGAAATAATCCCCATTATAACACTTTCAATTCAAGGTGGAGGGATCACCCTAATTTTCTTTTTTAAGGAACACTAATGAGCAAAGGGATCCTCTTCCTATATTTCAACCAAGGCCTCCCATGCATCAATAAACCCCTCAACCTAAGAAATCAAGCTTAGAAGAAATGATGGAAAAGTTCATTCAATCAACAGATGCTCGATTCCAAAACCAAGAGGCAATCAGTAAAAACACTCAAGCCTCTTTACAAAACCTTGAGAATAAAGTGGGTCAAATTGTAAAACTTCTAAGTGAGAGGACACTAGGTGCATTGCTTAGTAACACTAAGGCAAACCCAAGAGGGGAGCTTAAGGCTATCACTTTAAGGAGTGGTAATATGGTGGAGGGAGGAGTTAGTGAGAAAGAGGAGAATGAGGGGAGCAAGGAAGAAGAACCCCACCATGTGGAGTTACAAGTTGAAGTTGAGAATGAGAAAGAGGAAAGGAAGCAAGAGGTGTTTCCAAAAGCACCAATGCCAGTCAAGGAGTACAAATCGAGGGTGTCATAACTCTTTTCTCTCTCTCTTTTATTTTATGTTGTAATCTTATTGGTATATTCTAAAAAATCTTAGTCTACCTATATTAGATGAGTATTTGACATTTGTATAGATTAATAAACTATTTTACTCAATGAACATTTAGAGTTTTCTTCAAGTATTGGTTTTGATTTAAATTTATGAACTTTTCATCTTTAATGCATACTTGTGGATGATTAATATTGCCTAATCTTTGCCAGAGATAGAAAGTTAGGTTTGGAACAATCAAAATCAATTAGGTTTGCTTTGCTTGCTAGAGATAGAAGCATAAATACCTAGGGTTCATATTTATTTCACATGTTCTTAATGCTTTTCTTAATTGATTGGTTATGAAAAAAGATTCCAACCTTTACTTAGGAATTAGGGGTTTGCTTGCTTGAGAAAGATTCAAACCTTTTTGTTTGTGAAAACCCACTTGTTGTTTACCTTGAGTTTTCATTGAGTTATCGGTTACCCATGCAATTTAGTAAAATAAAAGTCAAAGTTTAGGTAGACTTTCCTCTCATTAAATCTTATTCTTGTGTTTAATTTTTGC
>CAOJBK014108036.1:0-11876 GCA_948294925.1 Codiaeum variegatum | reverse complement strand
AATTAAAATAGGATATAAATCACTTAAAACTCGTACTAAAAACTGGACTAGCAAAAATTTCTGGATTAAAGGTTGATTTTGGGCCAAAAAACGTTTGATTTAGAATTTGTAATCTTTAAAATAGTTGTACATCTTTCTCTTTTCTTTCCAACGGTATCTTATGCACCTCAATCAGACATCTATAACTCAAGTTATGCTCAAAATACTCCAAAGTATCAAAGTTGTTAGATTTTCGTCGTGTCGACATAGCCCGTGCGAATGCCCGTACAGATGAAGAAGAATTCATACAGAGAGTGGCACAACCCTATTTGGATTGGCATGACCCCATGCAAATGACTTTTTCAGCATTCTTTAATCCTGCTTGCTCCAGAACTCCGTCTTTCGATCCAATAACAATGTATTTGTATAAATTCTTGATTTTCTCTAAAAAACACTTAACAAACACATTAAACACAATATTTTTTGGATAAAAATGAACTCAAAATTTAGGAAAATATATAAAATATGTACAAAGCATTTGTCTTTCTAGTGGACATTGGAATGCCAAGAGGAAGAGTCGACTTTTGCAGTGATAAGGACAATGAGGCATCGAAGAGAATATACTTAGACCTGCTCGAGGAATTAATAGAATAGGTGTCAATGAGAACAAGGTCTTATAAAAATAGGGTCATTAACTACTTTAACAAGAAATTAAGGAGGAAGACTTTCAAGGAGGAAGACCTAATGATGTGAAGCCTCAAATCTACTGGAAAGAAGGAAGGCAAAGGAAAGCTAGCACCAACCTACTGGAAAGAAGGAAGGCATATGAAAGCTATCACCAACCTGGGAAGGTCCATTCATTGCGGAGCAATTCATAGGACTAGTGACTTACAAAATGAGGACAATGGAGGACATGGAAGTGCCACACACATGGAATTTACAATATCTAAATTTGTATTATTAGTGAAAATCAATGATAAAGAACTTCTCCCCTCAAATTCATGTTTATAAAACTGCCTAGAAAAATAACTAGTACCAAGATCTTAATGAGCTAAGGCACTAAGACTAGCTTGATTGGAAAAAGGACCCTCGAAGGAAGGCACCAAAACCTTAGTGAGCTAAGGCATTAAGACCAGCTTAATTGGAAAAAGATCCTCCAAAGGGAGCACCATGACCTTAGTGAGTTAAGGCACTAAGAGTAACTTGATTGGTAAAAGACCCTCCAAGGGGGACACCAAGACCTCAGTGATCCAAAGCACTAAGACCAGTTTGACTGGTAAAATACCCTTCAAGGGAGGCATCATTAAGCCTAGACAGCAAGGATTTGCCTCAGATTCGAGAAGCACGAAACTAGAACTTTACAGCCTCAACAAGGAATTAAAAGGTAAGGGTATCTAAGGGCACCATCGAACCTAAAAAACATAAAGCTATCTGAGATTTGAAGGCATAAGGCAGAAGCCATGTAGCCCTAATGCAAAGTCGAGGGGTGAGTGTTATTAAAGACCAAATAAAAATAAGATCGAGCACACTTTGGTTCTATGAAGGTTTACATAAGGCAATATAATATAAAAAGCAAAGAAAATAACAATAAGATAAATTGAATTTGTCAAAATTGAAGGAAAGGAATTTGTATTTATATTCACGAAATAATGATATACATACAAAAGAAGTTATAAAAATTAAATAGGAAAAATTGTAACCCTAGTCTATACATTACTGATATAAAAAGAAAAGGGTAAAGCCTTCAATCATGAGCAGACCTGGTGGAGCTTCCCTTGTGGTCATTTTTTGGAGCCTGCTGGTGCCTCCTAATTACTTCCTCGATTGGCTGAGTGTCATTTTGGGTTAGGGGTGGATCATGTTGCTGAACCTTCAGACAGAGGGTCCCCGAACTTGTCAGGTGCAAATGAAATTCTCTCCAAGAACAAGAGATTAGGCAGGGTGATCTTCTTCAAATATCTAATAGTGTGATGTTGTGCATGATCTCTTCGACATACAAGGGAGCAAACTCTTCCTTGATCTTTAGAAACTTCTTAGCCACCATCTTCAGTGCACGATTGTACCAGTTTATGCTAGCTCGAACCACTTCACAATCATGCCATTCCCCAAAGAAGCGGGAACTGGTGAACTAATGAACCTATTCTTAGAGCAGGGTAGGTAACTTGTCTTGTAGAAGATCCATCTTATCAAAAAATATGTTGGTGGCCTAGCTGGAGTTTTTAGCCTCAAGAGCCTTAACTTCCAGCTTCTTATCAAACTCTTAAGAAGATATCTCCATCCCGTCAAGTTTCTTCTTAAGGAATTTATTGTCGAACTTCAACTAGGAGAATTTATCCTGAAGAAGGACAGATCAACGTCCGTAAACCCAATAGTTGATCCTTCTCTTCAAGTGCTTTGTCTTTCTTAGCCAGTGCCTTACTCCTCTCTTCCAAGGCCCTATCCTTCTCTTCAATTTCCCTCCAAAGGTTGGAAATATCCCTCTCATGCAAGGTTGACAAGCCTGGATAATCCTCTAAAGTCCTTTAAAGTTCTTCTATTCATGAAGCTACATCCTAAAAGAATAATAGTATAAGAAATATAAAGAATAAATAGAAAGACACAATAATAAAAGCCATACCTTGAGGCAAGAGGCTAAGTCCGAGGGGTTAGAGGTACCATCCCTTATAGAATGAAGAGGGAAATTTTACAAGGCCCCAATGGATACATCCCCTCTATAGGAATCTGGAATCTCTAATGTCTTTCCACAAAACTCCACATGAACTCTCTTAGAAGTAGGGAGAGCCTAAGAGATACACTCTACCACCCTATTTCTCAACACTAGCTCTATTGGTGGCCATAAGCGCGAGCCCTCCTCAATCCCAACCTTAGGGAGAGCGAATCATGTATCCCTCAGCATATATAACCTTAGGAGCTTCACCCTTGGAAGATCTTCCCTCATATGCCCCTCAACCATCCTAACTTCATTCACTACTTCTTTTTGAGATAACTTAGCTTCGTAAGCTAGCTTAGGAATAGTGGCGATGGTATCGTTAGCGGTATATGATCCCATCAAAATCCTAACCTTCTTAGAAGCCACAAGATATGCAAGATTCTCATGGTCTTTAACCCTACCTGCATCCGTATTTTCAAAACTCTCCATATCAGGGAGACTTGATATGGAGTGCACACTAGTCACCACAAATGCCAAAGACCCTAAGCCCCCGACCTTTATTATTGGTTGGCACCAGCTTCACCAACACACTATTCTGCAAATAGAGCTATATAATTTATAATTAAAAAATAAAAAAAAATGATTAAAGGAAAATTTTAAGACGAAGAAAGAATTCTTACCAACTAACCCCCTCTGTGGGGCGCTAAGACAAGGATTCAACCTCCTAGAAGAACACTTGAAGTGAATGCCCCTCATCTCCTCTGCTACCTTAGGATGTATAATTTTGAGAGGATGGACAGTGAAGCCAGGCCTCCTCATATGCCACTCCTCAACCAACTTCATTATGACCTTAAGCAGTGGAGAGGGGGAAGGGGGAGGGTGGAAGGAGACTCAAAAGAAAAAGAAGAAAATAGAAAGAGAAAGTAGAAGTTTCTATGGACATACCTCTGAATAGCCTTTCCTGAGTCATTTCAAGGTCCTTAGCCCCATGAACCCGAGGTGCTCAAGGTCTGACTATCATCATGGGAGTCTGTACAAGCTGCCCTGCCATCACTGCCAAAGACTAAGCAACAGAGATAACCTAGGAGATGTCTTTATCGGACAGGTTAGTCCACTAAGCAAGGGTGCTAAAGGCCTTGTTAGTGTGAAGCTTGTTAAAGTAATAATACTTCCTTCCTAAAATGGGCCTACTAAGAAAGGCAGTGATGTATTGATAATACTAGGCAGTCACTCAATTGAAGGCATCCTGGTCAGGCACCAACAGCTCCAAAAACTTGGGACACCCTTTTAACAAACCCTCATGTATAGGGGATTAAATGTTGAGGTAGTATTTCCTCTCACTACCACCCTATAAAAGAATTTCATCATATTCTTTTATCATCTCTACTCCTTTTAAATAATTAGGACCTCTCATTGGGCCATAAGAGCAACCTCTTTTGCCCTAACAGGCTCATGTGCTTCTTCCATAATAGCTCGCACTACAACTTTAAGAACCTCCTCCACCACCCTATAATGACAAACAACACTACCCCTTTTATTAGTGAGGGGGACATCTACATCTTCATTTACTTCTTTAGCATCACCACTTGCCTAGGCATCTTCCATATGGGCATCTCGCCCTTGATAATTCCCCCTTCGGGCCTTACCACTTCAGCTCCAACTTTAACCTCAACTGGAGGGTCACTCTCAGATGCTAAACTTAGAACCTTAGCACCCTCTCTAAAATTCTTTAGATACTAATATAGTGACTCCTTCATATTTTTATTGGAAGCCCTCATGTAAGCTCAATACTCTTTTATTGTGTGAAGCAATAAAATACCACTTTTAAAGCACCAAATAGAAAGGAAAGCACTATTTTCAGGATGGATTATCTCTTGGTTCACCCTAGGACAATTTTTGGCAATTAAAGCCAATGGCTCGTAATGATCGGTCTCCTCCTTGTCATTACGTAAAGGCTTTGTAAAAATAAATAGCATGGTTAGTAAAAATAATGAAAATAGGAAAAAGAGAAGTGAAGATGGATCACCAGAACTCCTCCTTATGTTCTAATTAATGGTGGGAGCCCCACTAAAATCCTTCATAAAAGAAGACCTTAGCATGAAGCTTTTATAAAAAATGAGATGGCAAGAGGCCAACACCCTTATATCATTCGCATCTACCAGAGTCAAGTTTTTCTCTAACTTCTCCATAATTGGATACCCCATATAAGCCCCACTAAATCCAAAACCCACATGCCCCCTGTTCAGGGGCTTCACTACCTTCATAGAAAAGAATTTTCCCATGCAATCATCTCTCTTCTTATCCTTCACGCCTAACAGGGTTCAACTGGCTTTCTTTTGGAAGCAATATAGATAAGGGTCAGAAGAAGGGGCAAGGATAAAGCATGCATGGAACATCTTAAAGGTAGGTTTGGTAATCCTTAAGGTGAAACACACAACCTAAAAATAGTGTAAATCCTCTATCGAAGTTGGGGTCAAGGTCATAAGGTTAACATTAAAGTACTTAAAGGCTTCACAAAAGAAATGGGAAGGTGGCAACAATAATCCTTTGATCATGTGGTCTAGATACCATATATAGTTCTCATTTCCCATTGGCATCTCAGTGGTAGGATCAGTATTGAAGGTTTTATGATCAGCCTCTGGGACTGTCACCTTTATAAACTCAAACACAACATCGATGTTCTCTTTAAAAACCCCAAACCCAAAGCTTTGCAGCTTAATCTTGTGCATTCAAGAGCAACCATATTCTAAACATAACTAAGGTATCCTGACCCTTAGTTTATTTTTTAGGCCTCTCAACCATAAATGCAGCCTTTGCCACTTGAGCCTCACTAGTGGCCTTTGAAATGACTTTTTTTATCCTTTTTGTTGGCAAGCCATTTGAACAAGAATAAGGAAAGGATTGAAAACTTGAAGAACGAGAAGAAAAGCAAGAACAATAAGAATAATAGGAGAGTAAAGAATTAAAGGAAATTAAAGAAGCAAAATAAAAGGGGAAACACAAAAAAAAATAGAGCTTATATAGGCAAAGAGGCTTAGACAAAGTATTAAACATGATCATACTTAGAAGGTTGTAACTGCCCAGGGCATTATGACTAATCATTATAAACCCTGACAGTTATGCCATGTGTCGACGAGTCGTTACCCGAAATAAGGGTGCTAATCTTAAAGAGATGCAACCATCCCATCAAGACTAGATGAAAGGACGTGTCTCACAAGGAGAATGTAATGCCTTCAGAATGACACTGTAGCCCTTCAAGGCTCGATCCCTAAAGCTTATCCATCAAATTTCAAATTTCAAAAAGTTCCACTTTAAGAAAAAGGAGAGATTCACACTCAAGTAGGAGGTTATCCCCCAGGCCTTTAAGAATACTCACATCGTAATCTTCAAGCTGTAGGGCTCTCAAGTACTGAATACTTCAAGAGGGCTACTGATATGGGTTTGGAATAGTCAAGTTCCACCTAGTCAAGGCTCGACTTTGAGACCTTATAAGTGCTAGATATCAAGGGATGAACCCCCAGGGAACACCTCACCTAAGCTTGATCCACAACTTCAGCCCTTTGGTTCAACCCTTCAGAGTGCTCTGGCTCTTGTCCATTATGGGAGCCACACCTGTCCCTCACTCACCATCTAGAGGTCACGTCACTATCCCATCACAGGGCTTCTTGAGCCAACTATGAGGCAACACCTATTCCCTTTTATAAGGACACCTTTAGCCTATAAATAGGCAAGATCAACACTCAATAAAGGTAATACCTACTTCACACCTAAAATCAATACACTCTTCCTAACTCACTCTCACCCAACTAACTAGAGCATGATATGGTTATCATTGGGCACACCGTCTGGCACCCCTGACTGTGTTTTCTATGCAAGATCAATCCCATTGTAACTAACCCACTTTTCACTCTTGGAGTAACTAAAAGCCCCATCACTACCCTATTCAAAATCCCACAATCTTTTAAATTGTGAATCAATATTAAAAGATTAACTTTTCAAAATAATATTAAGAGATACCACCAGCTAATCTTGACAATAATTGGGTTAATTGTTTTAAAAAAAATTGTGAACTTTTAACAAATTTGCGAAGTTATCATAAACTTTTAATTTTGGTATAAAAATACATGAACTTTCAAATTTTAGCAAAATTGTCACATGGCAGGATTTAGATGCTAACTCACATGTTAGTGCTGATGTGGCACCCCCAACCATGATGTGGCACTTCATATGAGATGCCACATCATCATTCGATATGACATGACACCTGACATGGAATGCCGCATCATTATTGAATATGACATGGCATATGACGTGTGTTACCACATCATCACCGATAAATGATGTGGCAATCGGAATCCAGCCTTGTGACAATTTTGTCAAAAATTGAAGGTTCATGTATTTTATTCCAAAATTGAAAGTTTAGGATAATTTAGCAATTTTTTTGAAAGTACATGATTTTTTGTGCAATTAACCCATAATAAATTGATAAAATCCAAAAAAATTAAAGAGGGAAAAACCTAAAATTTTCCTTGTTCACCATCAAAGCAAGAGTAATTCATTGCTTATTCCCTTCTTTCAGTTTGTGCCAAACTAAAAAAAAAATGAGAAGATCTCAATATTTATTACTCTCTCTTCCTTTTTCTTAACCTAAAAATTTATTAATGGGCTAATCATCAAATCCTTTTCCTTTAAGGATTTGATCACAATTTTTTTTTAATACGTAAACAGACTGGACATAATGAAAGTCCAACAATCTCCCCATCCAGTCTATGGAAGAATGCTTGCTTCTTAAAAATTACTTAGAGCTCAATCATGTAGTTTGATTGTAGAAATATTGTTTATCTTGAGCCACTATCTTAATTAACATGTCAACTACATTTTTATCACTGTGAATTTTATTTAATAAAATCTCATATTTACAGCATCATGAATCCAATGGTATCTCATATTAATGTGTTTAGTGAAATAATGATACTAGACATTCTTGCTTAAATTTAAAAAAAAAACACTCTCATTATCACAGTTTACAACATACTCATCTTACTTCAATCCCAACTCTAGAAGAAATCTTTTATGCCAAAGTGATTTATTATCAGCTTCTACTGCTGTAATATACTCTGCTTTAGTTATAAACAAGGTAACACACTTTTATAACTTAGATTTCCATAACATAACTCCCCAATAAAAGTAAAAACATATCTTGTAGTAGATTTCCTACTATCAAGATCACATGTCATATTCATATCTGTATATCTCTCAAAGATTGGTTTTGAATCACCAAAACATAAACACATCTTTAAGCTACCTCTCAAATATATGAAAATCACTTTACAGCTTTCTAATATTCTTTCCTAAGATTAGAAAGAAATCTACTAAAAACCTCAACTGCATGTGCAAGTTTAAATAGAGTATAAACCATGGTATACATTAGTCTCTCAACTGTAGAGAAGTGAGGAATAAATGTCATTGCTTCCTTTTCTTCCTTGGTATAGACAACTCTTTTTACTAAGTATGAAGTGGTTAGCTAAAGGAGTGCTAATTGATTTAGCATTCTTCATTTTAGACCTAATTAGAATATGCTCAACATAATTTTCTTGAGATAGCCACAATTTCCTATCTTTCATGTTACGAGAAATCTGCATACCCAAAATTTGTTATGCTTAGCCTAATCTTTCCTATTAAAATAACTAAATAATCTTTTTCACTTCATAACATCATGTTCGACTATCGATATATCATTTACATAATGAAAGAGAATAAAAAACTTACCCAAACGTAATGATTTGAAGTAGACACAATAATTTATAGTTGTTTTGGTATCCATGACTCACCATGAAAGAGTCAAATTTTTTGTTCCATTGCAAGGCTCCTGTTTCAACTTATATAAGCTTTTCCTTAGTTTGAAAACCATATGCTCTTTACCCTTTACTTTATGTCCTTCTGGCGAATCCATGTAGATCTATTCTTTTAAATTACCATGGAGAAAAGTTGTTTTCACATTTAACTACTCAAGCTCAAGTTCTAAGTTAGCTATAAAATCAATAATAACTCTAATATAAATCATCTTCACATCTGGAGACAAAATCTCATCAAAATCAATTCCTTTCTTCTAGTTAAATGCCTTCACCACTAAACGAGCTTTGTACTTCACTAGCTTCTCATCATCTTTCTTTAGCTTGAACACCCGTTAGTTTTTAAAGGGTCTTTTACCCTTAGGAAACTAAATAACTCATATGTATCATTCTTCTTCAAGGATTTCAGCTCCCCATTCAATTCTTTCATCTAATGAACCTTATCCTTAAGAGTTTGAACTTCTTAAAAGCTTCTGGCTGTCATCTTCAGCAAGAGTAACATAGTAAAAAATGGAATATCTAATGGATGATTTTCTTTCTCTGTCAAATCTTCTAAGTTGCAACCTAATAATTTGAGGTGGTGGTAGTTGCTCCCCCTACTTAATACCCTCATCAGGTGCATCACTATAAACTTGAACTGTCCATTCATCAATTCCATGTTCTTTATTCAACCCTCATTCTTAACATCTAAAGTTGAAAGATATTCTAATGAAGGATCAATCATAGAGCTGCTCTTTTTCTTAGTTAACTCTAAATAAAAAAAGTCTAATACATATGAAACACAATACCTCTACATCTAGCAATCATCTTCCTTAATGGATTCCATAATTCATACCCAAACTCTACATCTCTATAACACATAAAGATACATGGAGTGCCCTTATCATTAAGCTTTTGTCTCTGTTCCTTAGACATATGTATAAAATCTTTACAACTAAACACTTTGAAGTGAGAGTAATAAATATCATTTCCAATGCATACTCTCTTAGGAATGTCATGCTCTAAAAGAGTTAATGGAGATCGATTCAACAAGTAATAGACAGTAAGGACGGATTCTCCCTGAAATGGCTTAGATAGATTAGCCATTTTAAGCATGCATATGAATTTTTCAATGATGCTTTTAGTGATTCTTTTAGCAACACCATTATGGTGACAGGTGTCAAGAACAGTCTTCTCATGTCTGATGACCATGATATGAAACTTTTTGAATTTCTCAATTTATTATTAAAATAATTATTCAAACCTTTCATGAAGCATCTCTAATAAAACTAAGAAAATATCTGGTACCAGCTATACTTTCAGAATCAATATGACCACATACATCAGAGTAAACCAAATAAATAACATTATATTTACTTTTAGATGAACTACTAGAAGAAAATCTACTTTGCTTGCTTAGAAAACAAATATCATAAGGGTTTAAATTTATATCTTTGGCAAAGGGAATAAGAGACTACTTTACTAATATCTACAACCCTTTATTACCAATGTAATCTAACCTCTTATGCCACATGTCAGCCAAAGCATCATCATTAATTATGTTTATCTCACCAATCAATAGCTTCATTTGAGTTCTCATAAGTCTATTGAAAGATTTCCCAGTAGCAACCATAAAAAAGCCCTTCTTTAAAGTTCATTGCTGACCACCAATATGGTGGAGATATCTAGTCTTATCCAAAACTTCAATTGAAGTTATGACACATGTTGCACCTCTATTAATTTCAAAATGTAACCTAAACTTGTTTGAAGAACTATCTCACCAATTCCTATTATATTATAACTAAAATTACCCATCTTCAATCTGCCAAATTTTACTACCTTCTATTTTAAAAATGCCTCCTCTTGGTGTAGCATGCCAAACAGAAACTAAATTAACAATCCACACAATTCAATGATAAGTGGTAGCATTACATTCATCATCCTCAAAGGTGAGTCCAACTTATTCCTCATCCATAACAAATATAATAGTAGTTGTATTTTCATCATTTGTCTTCTTTTGGCTCTTCTCATCCTTTTATTCTTTCTTAAAAGTCTTGTAGTTTCTCTTTGTATGACCTTTGCCACAATGATAACAATTGAATTTTTCTTTTAAATTGGATTTGCCTCTAGATTTACCATGCCCTTTAGAATGTCTATCAATGGCAAGAGCCTTTGAAGAATCAACACACATGTCTTTTTGTCTGATTTTTTCATTGTGCATGTTGTTTTTAACCATTTACAGAATCACCACACCTTTAAGAGTAGAATTAATAAGAGACACTACCAATGTTTTCCAATTATCTAGCAAAGAACTCAAAAGAAGTAGAGCATATAATTCATCTTTAAGTTGAATTTTCATAGTGCCAAACTAATTAACCAAATCTTGAAAATCACTTAAATGATCTACTGCAAATCGTTGTGAACCCTAATTTTAAAGCAATTAAATCCAGCCCGCCAATAAGAGTCCAATGGATCTAACTAGACTCAATTTGGACATCAAATTGACCCAAAAAAATCCAAAAAATTGAATTGGATAGGATTGAAATGGATCCAGAAAATCGAGCCCGGAATCCAGGCCTAAAACGACAAGGCCCACATGCGTTTAAATGGCCACACATGCGTAACTATCCTCGTGCATGCATTGCAACCGTTGTGTGTGCGTGAGTCTTCTGGCATGTGCGTAATACTATTCACACATGCTTTTTATTTTCTAGGGTTCTGAAACGATTCCGTATAAATATGTCATTTTACAGAACAGAGAAATAATTTTTTTTACAGTCATATTTTCAATTCTGATACACATTTTAGATCCCCAAACACTGAAAAACACTTAAAATCATTTCCAAACACAACCATTTTTTCGAATCAACCTACTTTTCCAGATTTTGTCACGGTTCATTAGTGCAGTCATTTTTTAATCCGGTTTCAGACAATCCTCCTCCAGTACTCTTTGAACACAATGGAGACCTCGCTCAGGTTTTATTAAGCCTTTAGATCCGCCAATTCTGAAGTCCCGTAAAAAGGTAAATATGGTACAATATTTTTGAATTCCTTTTTGTTCTGAATTAAGCCCTGAAACTGATAAGGTATTTTTTCCTTTATCAAATAATTAGTTTTTCTGAAATAATTCAATTTTAAGCTCTGAAACTGATAAGACATTTTTTCTTTTATCAAATAATGATTTTTTATGAAATAATTCAATTTTAAGCCCTGAAATTGATAAGGCATTTTTTCTTTACCAAATAATTATTTTTCTGAAATAATTTAATTTTAAGCCCTGAAACTGATAAGGCATTTTTTTTTCTTTTATCAAATAATTATTTTTCTGAAATAATTCAATTGTAAGCCCTAAAATTGATAAGGTATTTTTTCCTTTATCAAATAATTATTTTTTCTAAAATAATTCAATTTTAAGC
>CAOJBK014107959.1:0-11116 GCA_948294925.1 Codiaeum variegatum | reverse complement strand
GTCATTATTATACAAATTATGTAGTGAGATAAGGTTATTTAAAAAAAATGAATTCACTGTAAAAAAAAATAAAAATGACTTTAATGTTTTTCTGTTGAACAAAATATATTCAAAATCTAGTGTGGAAATTAGAAATAAAATAAAATAAAAAATACTATTTAATTAATTTTACCATATTAATTATTGGTTTTTAATCTCTATAGAGAAAAGAAATGATATTATTAAAATGGGACAAAAGTAAAAAAAGAAAAATTCAAACCAACATTGCATATAAATTTATCTCATATATTAAATTACTGAATGAAAAGAAATTTTTTTTGAGACCAAAATGAAATGAGATTAATTAACAAATAATATGCTTTGTTAAACATATGCCAAGTAAAAAAATAATACTAATATTTATCTTTTAAAACATATTAATATTTATTTTAAAGTATTTTTTATTTTATCCCTCATTTCATATATATTGATAAGAATTTTTTGTAAAATAAATAAATAATATGAGAGAGAAAATGGAAACACGTGGAAGAGATGAGAAACCAAATTTGGTTGATCACAGCAGCTGTGTTGTAGTGTGCAGAAATTTGGCTTTTCAAACTCTCACAATAAATGTAAACACACAACGCTACATATTAAATGGGTATCATTTGTCACAATATTAATTTAATTGTTTTATAAAATAAAATATACCTGGAACTATTATAAAATATTAATAATGTATTATTAGATATAAGCTTTTCTTTTATTATCAAAAGAAAAAGAAAAGATATAAGTTTTTCTTTTGACTTACCACAGGTTAGAACCGCCTGAAACTACTCAGAATCACAGGTTCATGAGTTGTATAAAGAGTGAATTGAAATGGATCCATATAAAAAGTTTGATTCATGGTTGTTTTGCAGTTATGGTGTTGCCTAATAATGAACACTAAGAGGAGGAATTTGTATCATAAAACTTTCTTGACAATTTTTAATAAAAAAAGCAAAGTACGAAAAATGTTCATGTGGTTTAATATATTTATAATTTAAAATTTGTAAAATTTTTTGTGACAATTTAGAGTC
Organism: Codiaeum variegatum; assembly: GCA_948294925.1. Taxonomy (NCBI): domain Eukaryota; kingdom Viridiplantae; phylum Streptophyta; class Magnoliopsida; order Malpighiales; family Euphorbiaceae; genus Codiaeum; species Codiaeum variegatum. The sequence goes on along the minus strand of CAOJBK014107959.1, from coordinate 10,058 downwards.
TGTAGTTTAATTTGTCAGCAAAATAGGATTTTCGTTCATTTTCATCAAATGTGGCGCTGACGTAGCATACAGTGTCAAATAAAAATTGATGCCACGTTAACGCTACATTAGATGAAAATGAGCAAATATCCTATTTGTTAACAAATTGAACTCTTAGTCCTTAAATTGTCACGAAAAATCTCACAAATCTTAAATTATAAATGTGTTCAACTATAAGATCATTTTTTGTACTTTTCCCTTAATAAAAAATATCAATTTTAATTCTTAAAATCTTTTCTTAAGTTAATATAGATGATAAAGTAATTAACATATGAGATTAAATAAGAATTTGTAACAACTCAAGCTTTAAGCCTCCAATAAACACAAAAACAGAGCAATATATAAAAATAAATAGAGAGAGAGAGAGAGAGAGAGAGAGAGAGAGAGATTGTTCTAGGAGTTTATAGTGGTTCATAACTCTTTTTCCTACGTCCACTCTCTTAATTAATCCGATTGATATTCTACTATCTTCTCAACTGAAGCTTCCAAACTTCTAGTTATCTGGGATTTCGCCCAAGTTACAATTCGTAGCTACAACTACAATACAAGTGTTTATAAGTGATTACAAATGGTTTTTCAAGTCAAAAGACTTGGATTACAATCACAAGAGCTAAGTTAAAGATTACAATAAGAACCCTAACAAGTGTTTTCTTAAACATAAAGAATTACAATGAAGAGTAGGTTTTTAAGAAAAATAAAGAATGAGAAGGATTAGGCTAAAAGCTTCAAGAAAATGGGTTACAAATCAATATAATAGTTCTCTCTTAGTTGTTGACTTTGTTTTTGATAATAACTTTTATACCTTTGCCATCTTGGAGCCATTTTGGTACTTCTAACATTCAAAAAGTACCAATGGCATAATCTCCAACGTTCTAAAAAATCTGTTAGACTGATACCATAGGGGGTATTCTCTTAGACCATATGGTCATATAAAGTAGTTGAGTTTGAATTGAATAAAGCCACTAGAGCCATATGGTCGTATGGGATTGCACAAAAAATGGCCAGACTCTACTGACCTATGGTACGAGCGTATGCCCTTATGACCATATGGTCATATGGTGTTGTCCATACGACTGTATGGGCCAACTCCATATAGGCATATTGTACCAATTCCTGCACATATATAAAAACTATTTTTTTTCTAAAAGATACGTTAGTTCAATCCAAGTATTTTCACAGTAATATTAAGTACCATAGACAATAATATGCACAAAATTCACTTTTCATACTCATATATCAATGAAAAATAAGTTTTTGAATCATTATAGTTAATTACGAATTAACTAGACTAATTGTTTTGGAATCATCAAAATATAGAAGATAACATACGGTTTATTAGAATTTAGGGGCAAAGTCAAGAGTTAACATCAAAGGGAGCCAAAATGGCAAAGATGTTTATCGGTTTTTAAGCATCTTGACTAATTTGAAATAAATATGATTTTTTTCATAAAAATTGTTTGAACTTTTTATGAAATAAATATAACGAAAATTTTAAATTAAAGATTCTATCAACATAAAATTATAGTAAATTATATTAGTACCCTATGTTTTTTCATATCACAAAACTCATCTATGATAGAATCTATAGTAAATTTTTTTTGGTAATTTCTCTTTCTATATAGATGATCAAACAATGCTTAAGAAAGCCGTCTTCCATCTTTTTGGCAAAAAAAAAAAAAGAAGTCATTTTCCTGGAATAAAAATTTATAATTTTGCTCCTTTTGTGCGTTATTGTCTATTTTAAGTGTTAATCACTAAGGTTCTTTTTTATTTTTTAAGAGATGACTTTAAAAAAATTTGATTGAATTTGTCTTAGATTTTTTTTATAATTTATAATCATTTTTATTTTATTCAATTACAGGAAAAAATCACTATAACCAAGATGGCTATAATGATGAAAAAAAATCCCTCTCTAGAACTAAGTAAAATAAAATAAAAACAAATACAACCAAGAAGAAAAAAGAGCAACCAAACCAACATGGAAACATCTAACTATTGCAACAAAAACAAACACCAAAAGAGGAAATACAAAGAGTAGAACGTCATAGGGGCATGATGAATCCGTAGCTTTTGTCCACAACTAGCACCGAAAGAAGATAAGTTGAATACAAGTGTCAAAACAAGGAGCAACTTGATTAAAGCACACTTCATTTCTCATAAGCCAAATTGTCTAGGCCATAAAAAATATTTTTTCCAAAAAAGTCTTTGCTTCTTTCCACAAGTAAAAGACATCCAATACAAGAAAATAGATTGTATATCACAAGAATGACAATCTTAATATCCCACCATTTTGTAAAAAATGTCCAGAGCATTCATGAGAAAGAGCAATGAAATAAAAGATGTTGAATAGATTCCCCAAACTTACCTTAAACTACAACAATTAAGACTCAAAGAGCAAAGCCCACGATCAAAGAGGAAAACTTAAGTGCATAAGCAATTATTAATAATAAACTACCCAAATAAAGAAACTTTTGTCGGCACAGAATTACACAAAAAGGATTGAGTCTGGCTCATAAAAGAATAGGGATGCAACATAAATAAATCATATAGAGAGTGACATGAAAACATGTTGTCGTTTTTTGGTCTCCACAGCAAAGAGTCAGCCACCACTTGCTCAAAGAGACTACTGCAGTGAAGGTGAGAAAATCAGCAGCAAGTTTCGCCTTTGCCAAGGATAATGAGTGCATCCATTAGAAGTTCCATAGCAAATGGTTACCTTTCTAACACCCTATTTCTGAAATGAAGCAATATTGTTGTCAAGAAATAGCAAAAAGAGCAAGAAAGGCAGCTTTGAGTGGAGAATTTGCAGATCAACTATCGGTCTAAAATGGAACCGAATTACCTTCCCTAACACTAAAACACAAATTAAAGTCTATAATAGCTCTCAAATCATCATTAACATAATAGGAAGAAATGATACCACCTCAAATAGGAGAGAGCCGAGTGTTGTTGGTTGAAGAAATAAAATCAACACGAAGATGACCATATTTATGCTAAATAAATTGACACCAAAGCTGTGCATCTTCAGCTCCAAGATTCCTTAACCACTTAAAGGCAAGATCATGAAGACTAATGTCGAGAATGCCAAGGCCATCATACTTCATAGGCTTAGTGAGAATACTTCAATTAAGACGATGCAAACAATTACCAACAGAACCTCTAGACCAAAAGAATGATCTAATATGCTTATTAATGTCCTTAGCAACTATAACAAGAATTTTAAAAATGGAAAGGTAGTATAATGGCAAACTTGTAAGAGAAGCATTAATCAGAGTTAAAAGACTAGCTTGAGATAAGATTTTCCCCTTTTAGAATGGAAGCTCAGATTTGATTTTTACAATAATAAGAGATTAAGTAGAAATACATCGATGAGATGCACCAAGTGGTAAACCCAAGTATTTAAAAGGCGGGTTCTCCACACGACATAACATACTACGGGCAACTTCTAAAACATCATCATCAATCATTTTCGCACAAGTAATGGAACTTTTATGAAAATTAATACGGAGTCTAGAAATAAGAGAATAACATCTCAACATGTTAAAAAGACCAATCCACTCTGCAAGGTTTGGTTTAGAGAAAATCAACATATTATCTGTAATGAAAACAACATATGAGATATCAAGGGTCCATCCAGATAAAACTCCCATAGACATCGTCTTATTTAAAAGAGCTGATAGCGGCTCCATAGCAATGAGAGAGGGGAAGGGAGATAAGGGGAAGCCTTGCTTCATTTCATTGAAGAATCAAAATTCTTTTCTTGGGGTACCATTAACCAATAAAGCGACTTGGAAATTATCAAAACAAGCTAGCATCCACTTGTAACCAAACCATATAGATTGTAAAATTTCAAAGAGATAGCTCCATTTAATAGAGTTGAAGGCTTTCTAGAAGTCTATTTCAAATAAAGCATAAGGAAAATTACTCTTAGAACAAGAATCAATAATCTCAATGGCTATGAGAAAGCTATCCAAGATTTGATGAACTGTAACAAACGTAGATTGAGAGGAACTAATAATGTCACTAAGAGAATAATCAAAACCATATTTCATAACCTCTCTATGTTCAAGCAAGGACTTCCAATTCTAGTTGGCTTTCAATAGCTTAGTTAAACCCCAGAATCTAAGTCTTTTAATTTTATTATCAATCACCCATTTAGCCCATAAGGAACTTTTCTCAACAAGAAGACTCCATATGTGTCTAGAGATAGCAACCTTGTTCAAAACAACAATGTTTTTTACACTGAGTTCCCTAGCTTGCTTAGAAGTGTAGATCGTGTCCTTAGCATCCAGAGCTTTATGCATGAAACTGACAAAACACACCAATAGAAAGTTCTAACAAAGGCTATCAACCTTTTTAATAATAGAATAAGGAAGGAGGAAAGCTTGACATCATAAGCCTTTAAGAACCATTAGAACAAAAGTTATAAGCTCAATGCTCCTAACATATGAAAGAGTCTAGCCCCCTAATTATTAATCTTCTTTGTAATTTTCTCCATAAGAGCACTACATTCATCTTTGGACAACTTATGAGGAAAAAATTGGCAGCCTGAGATACCTCATCAGAAGAGACCCTTCCTTAAACCCCAGAAGATCTACAATTCTAGCTCGTTGTGCATTATCAACCCCACTAAAGAAAACACTGCTCTTTGAAGAATTCACTTATAAACCAGTTACACACTTGAAATAGGAAAGCATATTAAGAACAAGGGAAGTATTATGGAGAGTCCCTTAATAGTAAATAAATAAATCATCAACAAATATAATGTGGTTGAGTTTTAGATTACTACAACCTACATGAAAAGAAAAACCAATCTCCATAGTACAATATGCAACCATCAACTAAGAGAAGTACTCCATAGATAGAACAAAAAAAAGGTGAAATGAGATCACCTTGTAGACCCCTTTTGTAATAGGAAAAGCTCCAATAATTTCACCATTGAGCTGAAATAAATCGGGCTTCGAACATAAGTCATGATCCATTTTATAAACTTCATTGGAAAACCAAGATGAAGAAGAAGTTCTTCTAAAAAATCCAAATGGACTGAATCAAAATCCTTCTAGAGGTCAATCTTCATAAGACAATCACCCTTCCCATTAGCAACATTATAACCACTAATCAACTCATTGGACAACAAAACATTAACAACCAGTCTACACCTAAGAATGAAAGCACAATGTGCAAGATTTACAAGAAATGGAAGAACGACCTGCAATCTACTCGCCAGAACTTTAGTAATTGTCTTATACAAGACACTACAATAGGGAATCAACCTGGAATTAGAAGGGCCTGAAGGATTTAGGACTTTTGGAATTAAAGTGAGAAGAGTATTTTGTAGCACAATAGAAGATTTACCAAGAAAAAAGGATTGAATACCCGCAATAAAATCAACACCTACAATGGACAAAGACTTTTTTAAAAAAGCATTATTAAAACCACCTTTACCCTGACTTTTATCATCACCAATACTGAATAGAGCATTCTTAATTTCAGTGGTAGTAACATTAGTAGACAAAACTTCAGGTTGTCAACATTAAAAACAATACCAGAAGAACAAATGCCATTATCAACAAAAGTAGTTATATGAGGACTAGTCCCCAATTGCTATTGAAAAAACTCAAAAACAAATTTTAACAACATCAGGATCCTAATAAATCGTATCCCCCCATCTTCATATGAGCCTGTCTCATTCTAAAAGAGCTGTGAAAATATTTATTGTTTGAATCTCCCAAAGATATCTAAGTAGCTCTAGATTTCTGCCTCAAAATATTTTCCTCCCATTTCAACAAAATTCTATACTACAGATAAGCTACTTTATCCTCATCCAAAAGATCAACATTCCCAGGATGATTTTTGTAAGCCAATTAAATAGAACTCAAAGATGCTTTAGCATGTAAAACCTTCCCTAAAATGTTATAGAACTCCTACTTATTAAGAGTAAGCATGGCCTGCTACACCAACATTAAGTTATTACAAAGCTTCAACAAATCAGAACCAACAACATATTTATTCCAAGTATTATGCAAAATGTCATTAAAACCAGATTGTTCAATCTACATATTACAAAACTTGAATAAGGATTTTTATTTTTGCTCACTAGCACCAAGCAAAACCATTACTAGAGAATGATTCAAAAGACCACTAGGCAGGTTATAAGACATAAATAGGAAACTAAAATTGCCAAGTAGAATTAACAACACTCCTATCAATGCATCTCCAAATATGAGCATTATTATAAAATTTTCAATATACAAATATCATATCTCTTATTTTTATTAAATAAAGAGTAGATATTTGAAAATTCAAGTTTAATATATTTGTATTAGGGAAAACGTTCAATTTTAATCCTAACGTTTATCAGGTATACCACATCACCCTTAAAAATTTTTAAAGGATTAATTAAGCCCCTAACATTATGAAAAATGTTGCAAATTAGCCCAACGCCATTAATTTGATGATGTGGCACCCATTTTTGATGATGTGGCACCCGATTTTGATGATGTGGCACCCATTTTTGATGATGTGGCACCTCTTTTTGATGACGAGGCACCCATTAATGACGTTGGGCTAATTTGCACCATTTTCCAATAACGTTAGGGGCTTAATTGATCATTCAAAATCGTTTAGGGGTGATGTGGTATACCGAGGCTTAATTGCACCATTTTTGTTGGGTATGGATCCTGAGGCTATTTCGACTGTTCCAATTGAGCGGGTAGGCTATTTTAGCTCATTCAAGAAGCTTTTGAATTTAAGCACTGAGGCTGCATCAAGTTTAGTGAAGGATGACTTGGTTGACCTGCCTTCTTGGGTTTATGTTTTAAGAGGAATCAAAGGATGACTCCATTTGGTTAGCGAGGAGATTGAGGGCCTATGCTTTTACACTGGCAGCAGGTTATATTTTTGTGTGCCTTAACTATTTCAGGTATGCAAAGATAGTTGAGCTGAAACTCCAGATGGGTGAGGGTAAGTCAATTGTAGGGATGATTTTAGCTGAGATGCTGCTAATCCTTGATTGTTACTTCCATTTAAGGGAACCTTGGTCTATCAATTTGATTCTGCTTCAGGTATTTAGATGCTTGTCTGTCTTAACATACTTTGAAAATTTTCTAATTTGTGAGTTTTGCTTTCAGGTTTAGCTATGAGATCACCTTAGGATCATTCCAGGACCTGAGAGACCAGGTTATTCTACTACTTGGTATCGCACTGGAAGGTTGTAATCCAATTTGATTATGAGAGGGAGTGGATTAGCTAGCTTCTGGGGTTGAGCCCTTCTAATTTGCTATTGAAGCCTGATTGGTATAAGATAAAATGGTTTATCCCCAGGAGCCAAGGTTTAAACATGTGTATTTGCTCGGGTTTGAGGACGTGGCTTGGTATCAAATGACCAGAGTTCTCCGCCAAATGGGTCATGACCAAGGCGTGTCCCCCAGATGGGCCTTTATTTATGATGACCAAAGTGAATGACCGAGTTACAAAAGCTGTTCTCTCGCGCTGGATCAGATATCATACAAGAGTCATGAGATTTCCTAGTGACAGTTATGTCAAGTTTGCTGAGTATATCTGATGGTGGATTGAAGCTTGTTGACCAAAGAACAAAGCCAAGTGAGCTGTTACTTTGACTGAGATTGAGGATTGAGTCTAAGTCAAGATTTAGAGAAATAAGACTTTGTTTGATTTTTGATTCATTTTTCTATTTCAAAGCTTTATTTTGGATATTCCAAAAGATGAATAAGGCATCAATAAACATTTTTTTTTTATTTATTAAGCTCTAATTTTTTCCTCAACCCCCCTTTTTAGGTTTTTAACATAGCGAGCTGGCCTTGATTGTTGCCTAGACTGCCTTTTTGATTTTTAGTCTAGCAGGTCGTACCCTAATTTTTGCCTAAGCTGCCCATTTGGGTTTTGAGCTTAGCGGGTTTCATTCTTTTTTCTATTTATGTCTATTCATTTTAACTCTTGCATGCAATGTTAAAGAAACCAAATGAGGATGTGAATGAAACATTGAGTTTTGTTGGATGATTTGGACCATACCCAATGAGGGTTGCCTACATATTTTCTTACAAAATATAATTTGAAATTTGAAGTACATAATAATTTTTGGAGAATCAGGTCCTTATAGTTCTTGTTTGGTAATGATGCTTGAATTTATGCTCATACAATAAAAACACTATATGTAATATTTCTTAAGTTGATCAAGGTTGGTCGGATAGTTGAATTCATTGCCGTTGATGCCATCAGGATGAAGCCTCTACCTGTCATGATCTTCTTGATGATGTGAGGGCTGCTCTAAGGAGGTCTGAATTTCCCTTAAGGGTCTTGTACCACTTGTCTTATTTCCTTGAGAACTAAGTCACCTTTCTAAAGATTGCAACTTTAAACCCATTTTTTGAAATGCTTTGCCATTTTGATCTAGTAGTTCTATGTGTGGTGGAGTGCTTCCATCATTTTCTCGTCAATTGCATTAAGTTGGTCAAAGTAGGCCTGTTGCCAATTAAGTTCAAAGATATGTGCTTCTTGAAGAACTCTTGCTATTTTGATTTCTAATTCTATCAGGAGGACTGCTTCCATTCCATAGACTAGTTAGTATGGTGTAGCTTTGGTAGCTGATTTGTAGGTGGTTCTATACCCAAGGAGGGCACTTGGAAGATGTAGGTTCCAACATTTGTGATTACTGATCATTTTCTAAAGCATGTTCTTTAATGCTTTGTTGGCGGCTTCAACATCGCCATTGGTTTGAGGTCTGTATGGAGAAGACCTGTGATGCTCAATATTTTCTTACTTCAAGAGAGTGACTACCTCTTTCTGGAAGTGGGAGCCGTTATCAGAAATGATTTCATGTGGGACACCATACCTTGCTATGATGTTAGTTTTGATGAACTGGGCCACCCTCTTCGAATCCAATACGTGATAGGAAGCATCCTTGACCCACTTGGTGAAGTAATCTATGGCAACCAGAATGTATTCGTGGCCAGTAAATGACTTGGGTGAGATCTTGCCAATGACGTCTATGTCCCAAATAGTAAAGGGCCATGGTGTGGAGATTGGATTAAGAGGCGAGGGAGAAAGCTTTTGGAGCTTTGCATACTCTTAGCATTTTGGGAACTTTCGAGCATACTGTGCACAATCCCTATTCATGGATAGCCAATAATAGCCTTGATGCACGGTTTTTCTGGATAGGTCCTAGGCGTTCATATGAGTGTCGTCTGTTCTACCATGGATTTCTTTCATGATATAACTTTCCCCTTCTTCTGAGATGCACCTGAAGTGAATACCATTGACTATTTTCTTGTAAAGAATGCCACCTCTGAGGATGTATCTGCTAGCCAGTTGTCTATGGGTTCTCCTTTCATATTTAGATGCCCTTTCAGGATATTCACTTTTAGTGAGATAGATGAAAATGTCACAGTACCTTGGCTTCTCTTCGACTTGAAGGCTCATGCATTGAGTTTGAAAGCTTGGTTAGTGTTTGATGTTTATTGAGATAGGACAAATATTGAACCCATCATGCATCTCTATCATTGATGCCAATGTTGCCAGTGCATCGAAAAATTTATTCTGGCTTCTTGAAAGATAGTTGAATGATAATGTGTCAAATTTATTGGCCAACTCTTCGAGGCACTTATGGTAAGAAACCAATCACTCCTCTTTGATTTTCCACCTCCTCAAAGCTTACGATATGATTAGGTAGGTATCGTCATAGACTTCTAAGTTCCTGATACCTATCTGAAGAGCTGCTTATAGTCCAGATATGCACGCCTCATATTAAGCTTCATTACTGGTCACCTCAAAATCTAGTTTGATTATTAGAGGTAAGCATTCATTGATAGGTGTAAGGAAAACCAAGCCAGCACCAAAACCTTTATGGTTTACAGCTCTATCGAAGTACAATTTCCATGTGTCGGCTTCTATGAATAATATGTCTTCATTGGGAAATTCAGGTTCTTCCCAATGATCATCGATTGGGGCAGCAACCAGTTGATTGGCGATGACACTGCCTTTGATGGATTTTATTTGAATGT
>CAOJBK014106120.1:0-10539 GCA_948294925.1 Codiaeum variegatum | reverse complement strand
GTCGTAATTTTTAGTTCCCTATGGGGCCCTAACAGACTAGTCCATTGCATATAGCATGAAAAACAATTCAAGTTTCTAAAAAATGGGACGAATACGAAAAACATATAGAAACCTATGGTACTCAAAAATGCCAATTTCCATTCCTGAACTAATTTTCGTGCCATTTTTTTTCCTATGGAATCTTAACTGGCTAGCCGTTTGCGTTGAAAGCGAAAAAAATTTCCAAGCTTCCAAAAAAAAATGGGACTGATGCGAAAATCATATAGAAATCAATGGGGGTCTGGAAATGCCCATTTCCTCCCATGAACTAATTTTCATCCCATTTTTAGTTCCCCTTGGAGACCTAATGAACTAGCCCATCTTGTATAACACAAAAACTATTGAAGTTTCCCAAAGAAATTGAGACGGGTATGAAATTGTACGAAAATCTATGGGGTTTGAAAATTCCCATTCCCCCTGGACTAAATTTCGTTTCATTTTATGTTACCCATGGATACTTAACATACCAGGCCATCGCATAGAGTGTGAAAAACTATTCAAGTTTAAAAAAAAAGGGATGGCTACAAAAATCTTACAGATATTTATGGTGCCCAAGAAAAGCCATTTCCTACCTTGGATAAAATTTTGTCCATTTTTTAGCTCCCTATCGAGACCTAATAGACTAGCCCATTTCGTAGAACTAAAAAACTATTCAAGTTTCTGAAAAAAAATTGGGATGGATACGAAAATCAATAGAGGTAAAAAATGCCCATTTCCTACCTCGGATCAATTTTTGTCCCATTTTTAGTTTCCCATGGGGACTAAAAGAACTAACACATCGCGTAGAACACGAAAAACAATTAAAGTTTCGAAGAAAAAATGAAACTAGTACCAAAATTATTCGTAAATCTACGGTGCTCGAAAATGCCCATTTCTTGCCCTTGCACCAATTTTCATCCTATTTTTAGCTACCCATAGGGATCTAACGGACTAACCCATCGCGTAGAGCACGAAAAACTATTCGAGTTTCCAAAAAAAAGGGACGGGTAAAAAAATTGTACATAAATCTATGGAGCTCGAAATTGCCCATTTCCTACCTTTGGACCAATTTTGTCTCCATATTTAGTTCTCTATGGGGACTTAATAAACTAGCCCATTGCATAGTGAATGAAAAACTATTCAAGTTTCCAAAAAAAAAAAAAGAGACAGGTACGAATTTACGAAAATCAATATGGCCCAAAAGTGCCCATTTCCTCCTGCCCAACCAATTTTTGTTCTATTTTTTAGTTCTCCATGGGGACTTAACGGACTAACCCATCGTGTAGAGCATGATAAACTATTCAAGTTTCAAAAAATAAATGGGATGGGTACGAAAATCATACAAAAATATACGGGCCCCGAAAATGCCAATTTCCTTCCCCTGAACCAATTTTCGTCCTATTTTTAGTTCCTTATAGGGACCTAACGGACTAACCCATCGTGTACTGCATGAAAACTATTCAAGTTTCCCAAAAAAAAAGTACATTTACGAAAATCATACATAAATCAATAAGGCCCAAAAAAGCCCCTTTCCAACCCCCAGACCTATTTTCGTCCCATTTTTTGCTCCCTATGGGGACCTAACATACTAACCCAACGCATAGAGCCCAAAAAACTATTCAAAATTCCAAAATAAATGGGACGGGTAAAAAAAATTCTACGACAATCTATGGGGCCTGAACATGCCCATTTCCTACCCCTGGACCAATTCTAATCCCATTTTAGATTCCAACGAGGACCTAACAAACAAACCCATCACGTAGAGCACGGAAAGCTATTCAAGTTTCAAAAAAAATGCGACAGGTACGAAAATCGTACATAAATCTATGGGGTCCAAAAATGCCCATTTCTTACTTCTGGACTAATTTTGTTGCCATTTTTAGTTCCCCAGGCGGGTACAAAAATCGCACAGTTAATCTATGGGATTCGAAAATGCCTGTTTCCTCCCCGGCACAAAATTTTGTTCCATTTTATATTCCCCATGGATACTTAACAGCCTAGCTCATTGCATAGTATCCGAAAAACTATTCAAGTTTTAAAAAATGGGATGGGTACGAAATTCTTACAGAAATCTATGGGGCTTGAAAAAGCTCATTTCCTGCGCCTAGACCAAATTTCGTCCCATTTTTAGTTCCCCGTGGAGACCGAACAAATTAGCCCCTCTAGTATAGCACGAAAAAATATTCAAGCTCTAAAAAAAATGGGACGGGTACGAAAATCATATGGATTCTATAGGGCCTAAAAATGATTGTTTCCTATACCCTGACCAATTTTCATCCCATTTTTAATTCCCCAAGGGGACTAAATGGACTAACCCATCGCGTAGAGCACGGAAACTATTCAAGTTTTCAAAAGAAAAATGAGGTTGGTACGAAAATCATTCATAAATCTATGGGGTTCGACCCACGTCCTACCTTTGGATCAATTTTCGTCCCATTATTAGTTACCCATGGGGACCCAACGGACTAACCCATCATGTAGAGCACGAAAGACTATCCAAGTTTCCAAAAAAAAAAGGACGGGAATGAAAATTGTACATAAATATGTGGGGCCTGAAAATCCCCATTCCCTGCCTCTGGACCAATTTTATTGCCATTTTTAGCTCTACATGGGGACCTAACAGAATAACCCATCGTGTAGAGAATGAATAACTATTAAAGTTTCCAAACAAAAAAATGGAACTAGTACAAAAATCGTATAGAGATCTATATGATGCAAAAATGACCATTTCCTGCCCTTGGACAAATTTTCATCCCATATTTAGTTTCCCATGGGGACTTAAGAGACTAACCCATCGCGTAGAGTGCGAAAAACTATTCCAGTTTCCAAAAAAATGGGGCGGGTACAAAAATCATATGGAATCTATGGGCCCTGAAAATGCCCATTTCCTATCCCTGATCTAAAATTTGTCCCATTTTTAGTTCCCTATGGGGACCTAAGGGACAAACCCATCGTGTAGAACATGAAAAATGATTCAAGTTTCCAAAAAAAAAGGGGATGGGTACAGAAAATGCACGTAAATCAATGGGGCACGAAAATGCCCCTTATCCAAAGCGTGGACAAAATTTCATCCCATTATTAGCTCCTTATGGGGACCTAACAGACTAACCCATTGCATAGAGCACAATCTATGGGGCCCGAAAATGCACATTTCTTGCATCTAAACCAATTTTGTCTCTATTTTTAGTTTCCCATGGGGACCTAACGGACTAGTCCATTGCGTAGAGCACGAAAAACTATTTAAGTTTCCAAAAAAATGGGACCGATGCAAAAACTGTACATAAATCTATGCAGCTCGAAAATGCCCATTTTCGGCCTCTGTACCCATTTTATCACCATTTTTAGTTCCTCATGGGGACCTAACGGAATAACCCATCGCGTAGAGAAGAAAAAAACTATTCAAGTCTCCAAAAAAAAGGGACAAGTAAGAAAATCATACAGAATTCTAAAGGGCTAAAAAATGCTCATTTCCTGCCCCGAACAAATTTTCATCCCATTTTTAGTTTCCCATTGGGACTTAACAAACTAACTCATCACGTAGAGCATTAAAATCTATTCAAGTTTCCAAAAAAAAATGGGATGGGTACGAAAATCATAAGAAAATTCATAGGCCCTGAAAATGTCCATTTCCTGCCCCTGAACAAATTTCGACCCATTTTTAGTTCCCCAGGGGGACCTAACAGACTAACCCATTGCATATAGCTTAAAAACTATTCAAGTTTCCAAAAAAAAAAAGGACGGGTATGAAAATTGTACGTAAATCTATGGGGCCCAAAAATGCCAATTTCCTATTCTTGGACCAAATTTCGTCCCTTTTTTAGTTAACAATGGGGACGTAACCAAAAACTATTCATGTTTCCAAAAAAAAAAGGGATGGGTACGAAAATCATACATAAATCTATGGGGCTCAAAAAGGCCCATTTCTTGCCTTTGGACCAATTTTCTCACCATTTTCAGTTCCCCATGGGGACCTAACGGACGAGCCAATATAGAGAACGAAAAACCATTCAAGTTTTCAAAAAAAAAAGGGACAAGTACGAAAATCAAATAGAAACCTCTAGTGCCCGAAAATGCACTTTTCTTGTCCCAGATCAATTATCATCCCATTTTTAGTTCCCCATGGGGAGTTAATAGACTAACCCATCATGTAGAGTGCGAAAAATAATTCAAGTTTCCAAAAAAATGGGATAGGTACGAAAATCTATGGTGCCCAAACATGCCCATTTCCCGCCCCTAAATTAATTTTCGTCCCATTTTAAGTTTCCCATGGGACAAAATGGACAAACCCATCACGTAGAGGACGAAAAACTATTCAAGTTTTCAAAAAAATGGAACTGGTATGAAAATCGTACATAAATCTATAGGGCCCAAAAATGCCCATTTACTACCTTTGGACCAAATTTGTCACCATTTTTAGTTCCCCATGGGGCCTTAACAGACTAGTCTATCATATAGAAAATGAAAAACTATTCAAATTTCCAAAAAAAATAAGGACGGGTACAAAAATCATACAGAAATCAATGGGGCTTCCCATTTCCTGCACGGAATCAATTTTTGTTCCATTTTTTTCAATGGAATCTTAATGGGATAGCCGATTACATTGAACACGAAAAACGATTCAAGTTTCCAAAAAAAAGGGACGGGTATGAAATTCGTTTCCTCCCATCGACCAAATTTCATTCCATTTTATGTTCACCATGCATACTTAATGGACTAGCCCATCTTGTAGAGCACGAAAAACTATTCAAGTTTACAAAAAAAAAGAGATTTGTACGAAAATTATACGAAAATCTATAGGCCCCGAAAATGCCCATTTTCGACCACTGCAGAATGTGGGGACCAAACGAACTATCCCATCGCATACAAAATGAAAAGCTCTTTAAGTTTCCAAAAAAAGAGGACATGTACAAAAATCGTACGAAAATCTAAAGGGCTCGAAAATGCCCATTATCTACTCCTGGACAAATTTCCATCCCATTTTAAATTCCTAATGGGGACTTAACGGACTAACCAATCGTGTAGAGAATGAATAACTATTTAAGTTTCCAAAAAAAATGCGATGGGTACAAAAATCTAAAGGGCCTAAAATTCCCATTTCCTGCTCCTAGACTGATTTTAGTCCCATATTTAGTTCCCCATGGGAACTTAACAGACTAACCCATCGGGTAGAGCTAAGAAAACTATACAAGTTTCCAAAAAAATGGGTAGGTATGAAATTTGTACTGAAATCTATGGGCCTCAAAAATGCCCATTTCCTGCCCCTGAACTGATTTTCGCCCCATTTTTAGCTCCCCATGGGGACCTAATACACTAACCCATCACGTATAGCATGAAAAACTATTCAAGTTTCTAAAGAAAAAAGAGATGGATATGAAAATCGTATGAAAATCTATGGGCTCTGAAAATGACCATTTCCTACGCGTGAACAAATTTTTGACCCCATACCCATGGGGAGGACTAACCCATCGCGTAGAGTGCAAAAAACTATTTAACTTTCTAAAAAAATGGGATGGGAATGAAAATCGTACGTAAATCTATGGAGCTCGAAAACACCTATTTCTTACCTCTAGACCAAATTTGTCACTATTTTTAGTTCCCCATGGGACCTAATGAACTAACCAATCGCATAGAGAACAGAAATCTATTCATGTTTACAAAAAAAATTTAGACATGTATGAAAATCGTATAGAAATCTATAATGCCCGAAAATGCCCATTTCCTGCCTCGGATTAATTTGCATCCCATTTTTATCCCTATGGAGACTTTACAGACTAACCCATCAGGTAGAAGATGAAAAAATATTTAGGTTTCCAAAAAAATGGGACGGGTACGAAAATCGTACGGAAATCTATGGGAACCAAACATGCTCATTTCCTACCTCTAGACCAATTTTCGTCCCATTTTTTATTTCCTATGGAGACCTAATGAACAAACCCATCATGTATAGCACAAAAAAAGATTTGAGTTTCAAAAAAAAAATGGGATGGTTACGAAAATCGTACAAAAATCTATGGGGCCCGAAAATGCCCATCTCCCACCTCTTGACCAATTTTGTTACCATTTTCAGTTCCCCATGGAGTCATAACAGACTTGTCCATCTCTTATAGCGTGAAAAACTATTTAAGTTTATAAAAAAATGGGGCGGATACAAAAATCGTATGGAAATCTATGGGGCCCAAAAATGCTGATTTCCTGCCACTGAACCAATTTTCATCCCATTGTTAGTTTCCCATGGGGACCTAGCGGACTAACCTACCGCGTAAAGCACGAAAAACTATTTAAGTTTAAAAAAAATGGGGCTAGTTCAAAAATCGTACGTAAATCTATGTGGCCCGAAAATGTTGCTTTCCAAACAATGGACCAATTTTCATCCAATTTTTAGCTCCCCATGGGGACCTAACGGACAAACCCATTTCATAGAGCACAAATAACTATTCAAGTTTTTTTTTAAAAAAAATGGGACGGGTGAAAAAATCCTATGGAAATCTATGGGGCTCAAACATGCCCCTTTCCTACCCTTGGACCAATTTTCGTCCAATTTTTAATTCCCCATAGGGATCTAACTGACAAACCCATCATGCAAAGCATGAAAAACTATCCAAGTTTCCAAAAAAATGGGATAAGTATGAAAATCGTACATAAATCTATGAGGCCCAAAATTGCCCATTTCCTGCATCTGTACCAATTTTTGTCGCCATTTTTAGTTACCATGGGGACCTAACGGACTAGCCCATCACATAGATAATGAAAAACTAATCAAGTTTCCAAAAAAAAAAAAGAAGTGACAGGTACAAAAATCATATAGAAATCTATTGGGCCAGAAAATGCCCATTTCCTGCCACGAACAAATTTTAGTGCCATTTTTTCCCATGGAATCTTAATAGGCTAGACGTTCATGTTGAACACGAAAAACTATTCAATCTTATAAAAATAAAGGGACGGGAAAGAAAATCGTACGAGAATCTA
The DNA here is from genome assembly GCA_948294925.1 of Codiaeum variegatum. NCBI lineage: Eukaryota > Viridiplantae > Streptophyta > Magnoliopsida > Malpighiales > Euphorbiaceae > Codiaeum > Codiaeum variegatum. Next base: position 3,555 of record CAOJBK014106120.1, on the reverse strand, counting down.
TAGGCCCCAAAAATGGACATTTCCTGCCCCTGAACCGATTTTCGCCCCATTTTTAGTTCCCCACGGGGACCTAACTGACTAATCCATGACATATAGCTTGAAAAACTATTCAAGTTTCCAAAAAAAATATGAGATGGGTACGAAAATAGTACATAAATCTATGGTGCTAAAAAATGCTCATTTATTGGCTCTAGACCAATTTTGTTGCCATTTTTAATTCCTCATGGGGACCTAATGGACTAGCCAATCGCATAGAGAACTAAAAACTATTCAAGTTCCCAAAAAATATTGGACAGGTACGAAAACCATACATAAATCTATAGTGCTTGAAAATACCCATTTCCTACCTCAGACTAATTTGCATCCCATTTTTATCCCCATGGGGACTTAACGGACAAACCCATCGTGTATAGCACGAAAAACTATTCAGGTTTCCAAAAAAATTGGACGGGTACGAAAATCGTATGGAAATCTATGGGGCCCGAACATGCTCATTTTATGCCCCTAGACAACTTTTCATCCCATTTTTGGTTTCCCATGGGGACTTAATGGACAAACCCATAATGTATGGCTAGAAAAATGATTCAAGTTTCCAAAAAAAATGGGATGGGTATGAAAATTGTATATAAATCGATAAGGCCTGAAAATGCCCATCTCCTACCTTTAGACCAAATTTGTTGCCATTTTTAGTTCCCCATAGGGCCCTAATTGACTAGTCCATTGCATATAGCATGAAAAACTATTCAAGTTTGCAAAAAAATGGATCGAGTATGAAAATCGTATGGAAATCTATAGGACCTGAAAATGCTTATTTCCTACCTCTGAACCAATTTTCATCCCATCTTTAGTTCCCCATGAGGACCTAGCTGACTAACCCACCACGTAGAGCACAAAAACCTATTCAAGTTTCCAACAAAAAATGCAACGGGCTCAAAAATCTTACGTAAATCTATGGGTCTCGAAACTGCCTCTTTCAAAATACTGGACCAATTTTAGTCCCATTTTTAGCTCCCTATAAGGACCTAATAGATAAACCCATTTCATCTAGCAAGAAAAACTATTCAAGTTTTTTTAAAAAAATGGGACGGGTACGAAAATCCTACGAAAATCTATGCGACCTAAACATGCTCCTGGACCAATTTTTGTCCCACTTTTAGTTCCTCATGGGAACCTAACAGACAAGCTCATCGCGTAGAGCACGAAAAACTATTCAAGTTTCAAAAAAAATTGGACGAGTATGAAAATCGTACATAAACCTATGGGGGTCTAAAATTCACATTTCCTGTCTCTATACTAATTTGATTGTTATTTTTAGTTCCCCAAGGGGACCTAATGGATTAGCCCATCGCATAGAAACTGAAAAACTATTCAAATTTCCAAAAAAAAGGGAAGGGTACAAAAATCATATAGAAATCTATGGGGTTCGAAAATGCCCATTTCCTGCCCTAAATAAATTTTCGTGCCATTTTTCCACAAGGAAACTTAACTAGTTAGCCGTTCGTGTTGAATATGAAAAACTATTTAAGCTTCCGAAAAAAAGTGACGGGTACGAAAATCGTACAAAAATCTATGGAGTTCGAAAATCCCCATGTCCTCCCTTGGGCTAAATTTCATTCCATTTCATGTTCCCCATGGATACTCAACGGATTAGCCCTTCTCGTAGAGTGCGAAAAACTATTCAAGTTTCATAAAAAATTGAGACAGGTATGAAAATATTACTGAAATCTACAAGGCCTGATAAAGCCCATTTCCTGCCCCTGGACCAATTCTCATCACATTTTTAGTTTCCTTTGGAGACCTAGCAGACTAGCCCATCTCATAGAGCACGATAAACTATACAAGTTTCTAATAAAAATGGAATGGGTACAAAAATCTATAGGGCCCAAAAATTCCCATTTCTTGCCTCTGCAACAATTTTGTTGCCATTTTTAGCTCCTTATGGGGACCAAACGGACTAGCCCATTGCATAGAGAATGAAAATCTATTCAAGTTTCCAAAAAAATGGGACGGGTACAAAAACCGTAAGGAAATCTATAGGACCCGAAAATACCCATTTCCTGCCCCTAGACCAATTTTCATCCCATTTTTAGCTCCCAATGGGGACTTAATGGACTAACCTATCACGTAGAGCATGAAAAAATTTTCAAGTTTCCAAAACAATGGAACAGGTACGAAAATCTATGGGGGCCCAAAAATTCCAATTTCTTACCCCTGACTCAAATTTTGTCCCATTTTTAGTGCCCCATAGGGAGCTGATGGAATAACCCATTGCGTAGAACATGAAAAACTATTTGAGTTTCCAAAAAATCAATGGGACGGGTACAAAAATTGTACGTAAATCTATGAGGCCTGAAAATGTCTCTTTCTAAACCTTAGACCAATTTTCATCCCATTTTTAGCTTCCCATGGGGACCTAACGAACAAACTCATCGCGTAGAGCACGAAAAACTATTGAAGTTGCCAAGAAAATGGGATGGGTACCAAAATCGTACACAAATCTATGGGGCTCGAAAATGCCCATATCTTACCTCTATACCAAATTTATCGCCATTTTTAGTTCCCCATGGAGATCTAACGAACTAGCCCATCGCGTAGAGAACGAAAAACTATTTGAGTTTCAAAAAAAAATGGGACGAGTATAAAAATCGTATAGAAATCAATGGGGCCAAAAAATGCCAATTTCCTACCCTGAACCAATTTTTGTGCCATTTTTTTCCCATAGAAACTTAACTGGCTAGCCATTTGTGTTGAACGCGAAAAACTATTCAAGCATAAAAAAAAGGACGGGTACGAAAACCATACGGAAATCTATGGGGTCCAAAAATGTCTATTTCATCCTTTGGACCAAATTTTGTTCCATTTTATATTCCCCATGGATACTTAACGGACTAGCCCATCGGGTAGTTAATGAAAAGCGCTTCAAGTTTCCAAGAAAATGGGACAAGTATGAAAATCGTATGTAAATCTATTGTTAACAGTGTATGCCCTAGAGCTTACACTCAGCATGTGAATGTAAACGTAAACCTAACTGGCTTTAGTAAATATGTTCTTTAAGTGGATACATTCCTAGTATCGAACGTATATATGTCCCTTCAGTATTCTATAGGGAATCTATTCTCAAAAAGTTTGAGAATATGAATGATAAATTGTCCTTTAACAAATGCTTTAAAGGTTGTTCATGGTAATAGGATTATTGGTAGGGACATCATTAATCCGGAAGACCATTACTTTAGTTCTCATCCATGATAAGTATGAGATACTTATTGGTATAGAGTGAGTCTCATGATACAAACATGTGATGTCGTGACAACAAGTGAGCACTCATTAGATGAGTAAGCTGAACAATGTTGTTAGATGATGGATACATTAATCGCTGCCTAATAGTCAATATCGCATCATCTAGATCATGATTGTGTATATAATCCTTAGACTTGAGGTGACATGTTATCTGACATATTGGTGGCTATGGTTTGTTACTGCTTACATACCAATGCTAGTCACATATTGGTATATGGCATGTGGTGGCCATAATCAGTGGTATGTTGGGATAAGTGT
>CAOJBK014105660.1:0-11806 GCA_948294925.1 Codiaeum variegatum | reverse complement strand
AAATCCGTCACAAAATTTCCGTCACTAATCCGTCACAAATATTCCATCATAAATCCGTCACTATTCCGTCACAAATCTTCCATCATAAATCCGTCACAAATTTCCGTCACTAATCCGTCACAAAAAATTTAACGACGACTATTATTGTGACGGTAATATTCCGTCACTAATCCGTCACTATGTGGTTTAGTGACGGATTAGTGACGGAAAATTCCGTCACTATATGACTGTTTTTTGGTAGTGTGATAGACATATGGGTTTTATCCACTAGTCAATGTCTGATCGTCTAGATTGTAATTGTGAATATAATCTTTAGACTTGAGGTGACATGTTATCTAACATATTGATGGCTATGGTTTGTTACTGCTTAGATACCAATGCTATCCAAGTATTTGTATATGGCATGTGGTGCCCATAATCAGTGGTATGTTGAGATAAGTGATTTCCAAGAAAGAATTCATTAACTTGGGTAAACAAGGAAGGAATCCTATGACTTCTGGTTATTTTCGATTCACAAATCCTTAGCCAAGGTAGTAAAGATTCACTAGAAAGAGTTTATAGTAAGAATCAATTTATTGAGAATTAGAACTGGATAGAAGTCATATGATCTAGCATATAGGGTTTGACTATTCCATGACCCTAGCTAAGATTGGGAATTTATAATGAAGGGATTCGAGTACACGGTAATTATAATCAAGAGGTCCATGCAATGTCAAGGATACAATCATTGACATTCATTTCTAATTAGGTAGTTGTGACATGTTTTGCTTGATGTCACTCATAACTTATGGGACTAAGTATAAATTGTGAGTTACATACTTGGTGGGAAGAAAATAGTTCTCTTTAGCCTATTGCTAATTAGAACATGAACCTAGTAAGTCACACATGATAACTAGCAAATTATACATTATTTTACTTGTTAAATTGAATTTAATGTGTTTGCTCTAGTGTTTTCAATCATTTCTAAGCAATCAATTGAATTTTGAAGCTAGGAGGAACTATTTCAAGGTTTAGGCTCGAAAGACGAATAAAATGTGTTAAAAAAGAATGATAATCCAAGGCTCAGGCTATCTCACGGCCCTTGAGAATTCTGGAGAATTGTATGGCAGTGGTCTGTCACGGCCGGTAGCACAGGCCATGACAGAGAGAGATGTTGACCATGGGAGCAGCTAGAGAAGTGATGTAGAGAAACAATAGCTTCTCACAATCCCTATCACGGGCTGTGAGAGCGTACTGCTTCTCAATCCAAGGGTACAATTTGCAGGAGGCTATCACGGGCACTGGCACGGGATGTGAGAGCCGTCCGTGATAGCACTTTGATACTTATTTAAAGCACAAAATTTTCAGATTCAAGGATGCTTCACAAACCTCTTGACAGAACACCTGTCTAACTTCATTCTAAGTCGATCAAGGCTCTAAAAACCCTAGAAAAGAGCTGATAATCTTGGGAAAACATATCAATGAAGGTTTTTAAAGGGTGGATTGCAAATCATCATCTCAAATTGGAGCAAGGATTACAAGGATTTAGTTGAAATCTCATTGGGTCTTCATGGGTTCATGGATTTATGCCCTTTCTTCTATTTTTCTTATTCTTTTGATTTGATTATGAACTAAACATACTTGTTTACCTTGATTAGATGAGTATTACTTGATTATATGGATTGATCAACATTTTTATTCAATGAATGTTTAGGTTTTTCATCAAGTTTAGCTTTTGATACGTCTTTTATGTAAATTAATGACAAGAGCATGCTTGTTCTTGATTTGTGTTGGTTAGGCTTTACTAGAGATAGAAAGTTTAAACCTAGAACATTCAAAAGCTTAATAGGTTTGTTGTGTTTGTTAGAGATAAATGCACAGACTCTTAGGTTTTTATATTTTTCATTGATGCTTCATGCTATTTCTAATTGAATAGGATTGAGAAGAGATTCCCTTCCTATTACTTAGAAATTAGGGATTTAATTACTTGAGAAAGATTTGAACCTAATTTTGTGAAAAAATCCCACTTGATGATTAATTGACATATTCATTGGATGTTGATTGAACATACAATTTGAGTTAATATGAGTCGAAGTCTAGGTAGATGCTTTAATCCATCTTAATTTCCATATTTGATTTTTAATTTCTTTAGAGGGTGAAGTTTAGTTTTTAAAGTTTACATAAATTAAAATTAGTTCATAAATCCAACGATTATTGTGAGCTAGAAAATAGATTAGGAGACTGAGTTGGTGCTTAATTGAATAAACCTATGAATCTCTTAGGAGAACGATACCGGGACTTGCCGGTTTTACTACTTGATATGACCTCGTGCACTTACGGGTATTGTGGCTGAGCGAGATCAAGTTTTTGGCATCGTTGCCAGGGATTTGTTTTGTTACGATCAACATTGACAATAAATCCAATGCTATTGATTTAGCCTTTATTTTTCTTTGTATTTAATTTTGTTTCTTTTTCTATCTTATTTCATGTTAGTACATGACAAGAGCTAGCTCGTCTTAATTGCACCCTTATAATCCCAAGATTCAATGGATTGGGTGGTAGCAAAGGACGATAGCTCTGGAAGGAGGTGATCCAATTCCGAAAGATGATGATAATTTGCCGATTCAAGAAACGGAAGAGGGTGCCCTGGAAGTGAATATAGCAGACCCTGAAATAGAAATGGAAGGAAATCAGGTTAGAAATAATCTTGGTGGCAATGGGAATAGACATGCCATAGGGGATGGTAATGGAAATGGCAATAGGAATGGCAAGGATCCTCACATGCGGAGAACCATGCAGTACTTTGCCCGAGTAGATCTAAATGATGTTGGAAATCTGATAAAAAAACCACCGGTGGACTCCAACAATTTCGAGATCTAGCCAGCAATTATCCAGATGATAACAAACTCCTGTCAATATAGAGGTTTGGGTCACGAAAATCCACACACCCACTTGGATGAATTTGTTGAGATATATGATACGTTCAAGATGAACAGGGTGTCGAAGGATGCTATATTGATGAGGTTGTTCCCATTCTCCTTGAGGGATAACCCAAAGAAGTGGCTAAAATCTTTCCCCGTAGGACATTTCATAACTTGGGAACAATTAGTGGTGGCTTTTCTCAAGAAGTACTTTCTCCCAACAAAGACTGCCAAGCTTTATTAAGAAATCTATTCTTTTTCACAACCGGAGGGGGAAGGCTGGGAAAGATTCAAGGGCTTGCTGCTTAGATGTTTGCATCATGGGTTTGAGCTTTGGTAACAAGTGGAAAGCTTCACCAATGGTTTAAATTACAATAATAAATAACTTTTGTTGGCATGTGAAGGAGGATAGAAGAGGTGTGGGAACTTATTGAAGAAATGTCTAGGTCCTATTATCAGTGGTTACCTAACCCATGAGATCAACCGAGGCTAAGGACATAGGGCATTCATTCCGTTGACGCGGTCACATCTCTGACATCTCAAATTAAAGCTTTGAATAAAAAGTTTGAAGCGTTTACCTCAGGCACCTCGAGCCAACAAGTGCTGATGTGTGAGAGTTTTGGTGGTGACCATTAAGTGCACGAGTGTAACATGCTAGCTTCTTTTGGTTCAAGTAGCTTAAGCGGGGACCAAGGGCAAGTCAACTATATGGGGAATGTGTAGAGGGGAGGATACAAACTCCTATTTAAACACATACATTCCCAGGTGGAGAGATCACCCCAATTTTTCCTGGAGGAATGACAACGAGCAGAGGGTTACTCCACTCGGATTCCAACTAAGAGCCCTTATGCAACAACAAGTCCCTTCACCGAAGGACAACGATTTGGGTGAGATATTGAAAGAATATATGCAAGCTACCGATAAAAGATTTCAAGAACAAGATGTCATTAATAAGAATAACCAGGCCTCACTATAGAAACTTGAGACCTAAGTGGGGCAAATTGCTAAAATGATGAGTGAGCGGCAGTTGGGTACACTGCCTAGCAACACCGAGGCAAATCCTAAGGAGGAGCTGAAGTCTATCATACTTAGGAGTTGGAAGAACTTGGAAGAATTTGAAAAATTAAGTGTGATAACCCAAGTGGATGGTGAAATTGAGAAAGAGAATGGTAACCATGGTGATGAAGGTGGAAAAGAGATGGGACAAAAATAAAAAGCTAAAGAGAAGTAGGCGAATAAACCTAAATCCCCAGAGTCGGACTACAAGCCATGGTTTCCCTATCCAGAAAGGTTTAAGGAAAATGTGAGGGATTCCAATTCTAGTAAGTTTCTATCACTTTTTAAGCAACTGCATTTTAATATCCCTTTGGTAAAAGCTCTTTTACAGATGCCAAAGTATGCAAGACTCTTGAAGGAGTTGCTTATAAAGAAGGTTAAGCTTAATGAGGTGTCTGTCATACAGCTGTCCGAGGAAAGCTCTACCAATCTCCATAAACTACCAGAGAAGTTGAAAGATCCAAGGAGTTTCACAATCCCTTGTACTGTGGGAAATTTAAATATTGATAGAGCTTTGGCTGATCTTGGGGCTAGTGTGATCGTGATGCCCTACTAAGTCTTTAAGACTTTAGGATTAGGTGAGCCCAAACCAGCACACCTAAGCATCCAGTTAGCGGACAAGTCCGTCATATACCCTAAGGGTATCATTAAGGATGTGTTGGTCAAGATCAACCACTTTATTTTTCCCATCGATGTCCTTTTTATTGAGATGGAAGACATGGTTAACAACTCTCTCATACTGGGTAGGCCGTTCTTGGTCACAGGCCATACCATCATTGATGTGTATGAGACAAAGATAACATTAAGAGTTACCGATGAAAGCATTTTCTTCCAACTTCTTAGCTTTAAAGCACACAGACCACCTCATGAGCAAGTTAATTCTTGCACGTCAGTAGTTAAAAATGAAAGCTCAAAGGGGAGTTTAAATTTGGATAATTATATTGCTGTTGTGTGTGTGTATGTGTCAAAGTAGGGTAAAGAAATGTTGAAGAGGAAAGAGATGGTGAGAAAGGAACTTCTAGAGTTCAAAGCCGTGATGCCCAAGGGTGGGGCAACAAAGGAAGTGAGCAAAAAATCAAAAAGGAAGTAAGAGGTAAAGCTCAAGTGAGGAGCTAAGGTATGGCTTCCTAAATGCATAATAGAATCATGATTAAAGTACTTAAACACAAAAATCCATAGCACAATGAAATGTGTTGGTCCTGGAAAATGTGGGTGCCATGGAGTTTATGATACAACATAAGAGGTGAGGTGACAACCTCACCTAACGTCCAGCTAAGACGATATTAAAGAAGTGCTTGATGGGAGGCAACCCACCACTTTAGGTTTTATTTATTTTGTTTTATATTTTAATTGATTTCTGTTGAGTTATTTGAGAGAAAACATATTTAACACTTGATCCGAAGATTTTTAAAGGTGTTACGGGTTGCATTTAGCTAAAAAATGTGAGTGGTTTGAGTTATGGAATGTCCCAAAAACCCATGGCTCGAACCAAGATAAGCATATGAGTGAAAAGGAATAAAAATCTCAATCCAATAGCCTGTCATGGACCCCCTCATGGGCTGTGACAGTGGCCGTGAGATAGGACTGCCAAACTTTTTTTTTTTAGTCCAATAGCTTATCACGGTCCCCGTCACAGTCGTGATAGGGACCGTGAGAGCTCCCTGGACTAATTATGTGAAGGCAACATGGGTAATGTCTCATGGTTGGAGGGAGACCGTGCCACCTTTGGAAACCAGTCCAGTAGCTTCTCACGGGTACTGTCACGGCCCGTGACAGAGACCATGAGAGCTCTGTGGACTGGGAATTGAAGGTAAGCATGGGCTGTGGTCACACGGGCAAAGGTAAGCATCAAGGCCCGTGACTGGGACCGTGAGAGCATTTTGTACTAAAATAAAAGGGGCCCTTTTTCATTTTTTAAACCAGTTTTTAAGCACTAAAACAGAGCAGCCACACCTCCTCTTTAAAATTTTTGAAAATACTCCCTCTCAAACCCTTCAATTTCTCTGTCAAACTCCAAGTTTTAAACATTCAAGGCATTTTTCTCATCAATTTCTTTATGGAATTCAGGTTCTTTTCTTATTAATTTCATTTCTGTTTGTTTTAGTATTTGCTTCATTAGTTAGGGCATGTTATTTTATTTAGAAATTTTGTTCCAACTTTGAGTTTTTATTGAAGATTAGTTAATAAAACTTGCTTTTATATGTTGATTGTTATGTCAATGGTGTTATTTTACACCATTTTGATGGTTGTGTGTTAGGATTTTTCATTCATTAGTTTGTCAAATTTCTTCACTTGAATCTTATAAATTTTGATTTAAATGCCTTGACTGTTGTTTAGTTATCATTTTTCATGGAATGATAGAGTTTTGTGGTTTTAGTTGTTCATGGACGATATGCTTGCATTGTGTGCCACCAAGTGTTCGATAAAATGCCTAAGTGTATTAGGGATCAAGTTTTGCTTTATTTTTAAGCGTTTTGGAATTGGCTAACTTTAAAAATGACCCCCTCTCATTTTGTTTACATTTTCTTGTGCACACACAACACTAAGCACTTTTGCCTAAATATGCTAAATATGTGTGCAATGTATGGAATATGCTACGTGTGAGAGGGAATTTGAGTGGGGTGCTTGGGCCTATTTTCTTGTGTGGTTAGTTGTGTTTCTTGCAGGTTGGTAATGGTCTAACCTTAACCATTACCATGCCAAATTTTTAAAGTTTTGCACTAACCACTAAATGGTGTTGGTTTGCTTTGCTTGGCATTTGGTTTGATTTTGTTTACAGAAATGGCCAAAGTTTCAGCACCATCAAAGGCCACCGCCTCATCCAAAACAACAGGAAAATGCCTACTTCTTCCAACCCTCCCACTAAAATAATTATTATAGTCCCCCAAATGAAGCCATTTAATTTTACTTTTATCCTTCAAAAGAGTTTCCTATTGCAGTAGATGAAGTTTCAACTTCTCATATGCACTATGCTCCCTTTTTAAAAGATCAGTTGTGTGCCCTTCCACTGAAATTGTAGCTTGTAGAACATGTAATTTAGCCTTTGATGAAATAATATTTGAGTCAATATGACTGAAAATTGACATGTTCTAAAGTTTCATTTGCTTGCGAAGAAACTGCATCTTACCAGTTAAATTAAACATGGAAGAAACATGAGATGGAGCAAACTTACAAGTTTTAGCAATGAATTCCCTAAGGCCCTTGTGAGTTAACCACATTTTTTGAAATGGAAAATAGGAAGTAAGGGAACTCCCTCAAAATTCGTCATTCAGTAATAATGGGCTGTGATCAGACAAATGCCTTTAAAAAACTAAGCCTGAAATACATTTCCATTGACTAATAAAATCAAATGAGACCAAAGCTCTATTGAGGTTACACTGGGTTCTACCACTACCCAATGTACTTTTACACCAAGTATATTTAGCTCCAATAGAAGGAAAGCTCATCGTCTTTTATGAATGACCTGAAATCCATGCAGGGTCTAGTAGGGGGATCTACTAGTTTTTTCATAACATAGAAAATTAAATTAAAATCACCAATTGATAGACAATGATCAGGGGTGGAAATCATGTTGTCCCGAATATGATCCCAAAGCAAACGACACTATTGTAGAACCATACTAGCATAAATAAAGATTATCCATTGAGTAGTCTTCATAAATGAGCAATCAACACAAATAAATTATTCAAAAGAGAAACCATTTGTAATAGAAAAATTATGCACCCTTTGAAGAACCAAATAGAAGGTAAAGGCCTAGAATTAGTTGCCACTAATACAAACCGCAAGGATTCAAAAAAATTAGCAACATAATTTAAATCAACCATAGGTTCAAAAAAACATACAAAATATGGAGAATAAGTACGACAAAAATGTTTAAAATAACATTGAGTTTCAGAATTACCGAAACCTCTACAATTCCAATAGAAAACCTCATTGGTATCTTTTTGACCTCATGATAGGCCTTTTAGAGAGCCTAACCTTTTGATTTTCTGTGCTAATTTTTCGTCCTTTATTGCTGCTACTGACCATGGTTCATTGTCCCTCTTCTTCTTCGGTAATATCATCCCAAGAGAGATTAATTCTATCAAGTTCTAAACAGGGAGAGCAAGGGGCTTCAGCCATATTCTCTTCTATTCAAATATCTTTCTCGCTAGCATAGTTTACTGCAACAGTTTCCTGAATAGGATTATGTTAAATAATTTTGTCTATATCAACATTAGTATCAGGATCTTTAGTTTGATTGACTTCTGCTAGAGGAGATGAAGTCTTCTTAGAATTATTAGCCACAAGGTCTAACTGAACAGGCTCCATGTGACTCTCATCATGATTGCCTTCTTTAACACACTCAGCTCTCGATGCCCCCATTAAAGTGGCATCCAAAGTGGAGAAGACTTGGGCAAGTTTAATCGTAGCTAAGCCTGCTTTAGTAGTTATAGCTTTATTGTTCTGCAGGTTCTCTTTGGGTTTGAATTGCTGTTTATGCTTAACTGCGGACTTCTTCTTATCATTAGCTTTCTGTTCTTGTTTATGAGAATGACAATCTCTTAGACAATGACCAATGCTAGAACAAACATTACAAAATTCAGGAAGGTTTTCATAAATTATATTGATAAAAAAACTCACACTAGGGCATTCGATCATCAAAGTTTCAGGAGGAGGCTTGGGTAGATCAATGTCAATCAAAATTCTAGTAAAGTGTCTCGAATCCCCATTCATTATAACATTATCAATATGTAGCAGAACTCTAATGTCACGTGCAATGTCGTTAAGAATTTGAGGGTGCTAGTATTCCCATGACAATCTATACATTCTGACCGAGGTTTGAACATTGGTAGATTTTTTAGCAAAAGGGTCTAAATCACAAGTCTAGTGTTGAAGCCTTAAAATCTCAGGTTTGAGGGAGATTGATCTAGAGCCTTAAATTCGATTCTTCTCCTGTTTAGAAGGAAGAATAATTTGATAAAAACCATGACTTAACGATATGATGCACCATTGGTATTTAATTTTTCAAATGTTTGTTAACTTGTCAAGTCATTGTTTTTCCATGGACTATCCCTTTTCAATAGAACAATTCTACCTATCAATGGGTTTTGACACATGTTAACCCTCTGATTGTACACCTCATCATTGATCTTAATGGCTATAAACTCGCCTTTATGTTCAGGGATGGTTGCTAGAGCGGGAGTATCAACATTCCCTTTAGACCATGAATGCAAAAGATTTTGCATTTTTATGGGAAGAAATTGTTTTCAGTTTGCCGAAATTGGTGAAAAGATCATGGTGACTAAAATGGCAGGAAGGCTGAGTGTTGGAGATGGTGGCCGGAGCAGAAGATAGGGTTTCATATCTCTTCCAATTCCCTGTCTCTAACTTCTATAAAAAAAATTACAAAATTTAAGAATTAATTAGATTAATTTTTTTTAAAACACATATCAATTTCTTCAAAACCCCATTAACTATCACTTCTTAAACTCCATTAACAATTGCTTCTCAAGCTTTAATTTTGTTTCAGATTCAACTAGTATTTTCTCTCCAATTTTTATAGGATTCAAAATAAATTCTCGATAAATACAAGCTTGAGCTTGAGGTTCAATGGCAGAATCCAATTGATAAATTCTACATTTGGCTATTTGGTGATGGAGGAGTTATGAAGAGAGTTGTTTTATACCAAAAGGCTCAAAAAAATCTAGAATATAGAGTTTTTAAGGGTATTTACATCTTTAATATAGAAATTTAATAAAAGATGATGGAAAATTTTAAATAAGGAGTTAATTGAGCAAAAAAAATTAATTGGGACGTGTAATCAAATCACAGTAATTGAGAGAAATGTAATTAAGTCAAAACTGATAGTACAATTTACAAGGATTTTTGAGTGTTTTCCATTTTGGTACTGAGCATCATATACAACATGTGGATGCATTACATTTGGATTTTGAAAATCAAATTTTAGTTTAAAATTACATTTTCCTTCTCTTCTCACGTAAAAAAACAAAAATCAAAGGTTACTGATTGAATTGCTTTATTTATCCTTAATTATTAATATTCTTGAATTCAAAATCTTGTTTCTGAGTTGCCTTTAGCTTTTAAACTTTGCACAATCTATAATTATTACTTAAAATAAAGGAAAAGTAAAATCTTGACTACAAAATCTTATTCCTAACAAGTTAACTTTAAGCATCGCTTATTATAATTAAAGAGGAATTCCTTGAATAATAGCCATTTCAAAAAAAAAAAAAAAAAGGAGAAAAATCCTTGAATAGCATGCCACCTGAACAAAGAGAAAAAGAAGAATCAAATTAAAGAGATGCTGCCTTTATATAACTTAGACACTCTGTAGTTGAAGATACAATCATACAAATGGATGATAATACTTTTAATAAATATATAACAATTTCTAATTTTTTTTAACATAAAATTGAACAAATTGTTGTTTTGATGATAATTCCTTGGATTGGATATGAGAATTTGTTCTTCCATGTCAACATTTCTATCAAGAAGAGGACAATTTTTTTAAGCAATAACAAGACTTATTATTATTAATAAATAATCAATTTATGAAATGGGATTTATTCTCTGACTCTCTTCCACATCATTGGGATATTCAAAGATGTCTTCATCATCAATCTGAAATTATGTTGACTTTGGAAAACATAATTGAGATATTAAAATGAACATTATGATTTGGATTCGTTTCATGTAACTTAAGTTAATAAAACAAAGATATATATCATATCACCTAAAGAAAAGAATAATGCGTAGGTAATTACGCTCATTATTCTTGTACTCAAGCAACTCTCCTAATAAGGGTTATTAGTATCTTCTTGATCCCTCTGGATAATTTGGATACCTAATCCTGTTTATGTTACGCCAATATATTGCATTCCTATCAAATTCTAAAGTTTCAAGCATTTTGAACATATTCCATGGCATGAAATTCTATACTTTTAAAACAACTAAAATCCAATTCTAATTAAGTTTCTTTCTTTCTTTTTTGTTTTAAACTTGATATTATCTGTATTTTGAAAACCAAACAGGTGATCCAATCGGTGAAAAAAAATAGTACATGGTTTAAACAGTTCAAGTGTTTTTTTTTTATTAAATTCCTATAATTTTTACTAAATTTATATAAATTAACTTTTAATCTAATTCTTGAAATATAGTATTGCCAAATAAAATTTTATATTTTTGAGAGGTAAAAAATTAAATTTTTTATATGAATTTTTTTTTTCAGATTTAAAAAAAAATTGCGAAACCCAATTCAATCCTATTCAAAATCATTTTTGGTAATTTCTTTTTGGCTGATTCAATCATAAATTCAGTTTTTAATATTAATCAGACCATTTAAACTTTCGGGTTCAACTTATAAACTGAAACTCAAATTCTCTAATTAAATTAGAACAATCTTGAATCAATTGATTTAAGCCTTCTTGAGTAGGGATGTTCATGGATTAGATTGGATTGGATTGATTTTTATTTGGTTCCAATTCAATTCAACTTAATATGTCAAATTGAATTTATCCAATAGAGATCCAATCCAATCAAATCCGATTATATATAGATGGTTTGGTTCGGATTGGATCGGTTCGATGGTTTATAAATTATTGTTTTATAAATAATTGTTTAATTTATATTCTTTGATTAAATTAAATATTTCATCCTAATAAAATATATATAATTATAAGTATTTTATTCTATTATATTTTTTTTAATTATTTTTAATTAAATTAAATTATTTTTATTATTTTTAATAATTCTTTTTTTAAAAAAAAATTAAAAATTCTTCTTAAATCATAAAAAAAAATTAATTTTATAAAATATAATTTTAACTAAAAATATTACTATATACTATA
>CAOJBK014105525.1:0-14351 GCA_948294925.1 Codiaeum variegatum | reverse complement strand
AAGCTTAACTCAAAGTCCATTGATAAATCCTCCTAAATAGCATTAGGATCAGGCAAAAGAATATAAAGTCTAGTATTTTGAGTTTTTCCTTTATTCATTTGACATATATAACATCTAGACAAAATAATTGTCACATCTCACCTCAACTTTGCCCAATAATAGTGCCCCTTAACAACTTCAATTATCTTATCTCTACTAAGATGTCCAACTTAACCACCACCGTATAAATCTTGAATGACTTTATTAAGAAGGGATGTGCAAGGAATACATAATTGAGTGCCCTTTAAAAAAAAAACATCATGCAAATAAAAAATCATATGTTGGTTGCTCAGCCTTGTATTTCACCTAAATTTACTTGAAATCATCATTATCAACATATAGATCCTTCAAGCAATCAAACCTAACAACCTATATACTACAAGTGTTAACTTAATCAAATCATATGTCTACATAATGCGTTTACTGCTTCATTTTGCTTCCCAAATTTATACATAATCTTGCTCCCACCTTATACAGAAAGCTGACCACCTAGCATTCTTATCAATCCTTAATTGCTTTTGCCACATAAATACTTAAGAGCTTGATGATCAGTATACAAAATAAAATCTTTATCAATTAAATAATGCTCCCACACTTTTAAATCTGTCATAATAATATAGAACTTTTTATCATAAATTGGCCACTTCCTTCTAGCTTCACACAATTTTTCACTAAAGAAATTAATAGGCCTCTTTTTGTACGACAAAATTGCCCATATGCTGACTCCACTAGCATCCCATTCCACTTCAAACAACTTATAAAAATTTGGAAAAGTGAACACATGTGCAGTTTATAGTTTTCCTTTTATGAGATCAAAACTTTGCTCCTCTCATCACCACTGATATTTCCCTTTTTTTTAACATTCAGTAATAGATGCAACAATGGTACTAAAATGCTTGATGAACTACTTATAAAAAGTAGCTAACCCATGAAAACCCCTTATAGCATTCACATTCTTAAGATTTGGCCACTCCTTAATAGCTTTAACCTTTCCTTCATCTACTATGTTCCCATCCTTACTTATAACAAAGTTAAAACAACAAACTATTACTCATTTAAAAAAAAAAGGCAAAACCATTTTATATACCCTCAAATATTGGTCAACTATCAAATATATCCCTAAAAACAATTTGTTATCATAAATACCCTCACTTTATCGATCACTTTCAAATATACTCTTGAATCAATGGACACGTGCTTAAGCTTATGTGTCGTGCTCACATCATGCCACATCAGCTGCCAACTAAGTGTATTATTGTCACATCAGCACGGCATGTCAATTCAGGGTATATTTGAAAGTGATTGATAAAGTGAGGGCATTTGTGATAGAAAATTTTTTTTGGGGTATATTTGAGAGTTGACCAATATTTGAGAGTATTTTAGATGATTATACCTTTTAAAAAAAAATAAGTTAGCATATAGTTTCTTTTCTCTAAATACATTTAAAACCTCACAAATATGACCAATATGGTCCTTAATAGACTTAATAAATATTAAAATATCATCAAAATACACCACAATAAATTTATCAATGAAAGGATAAAGTACCTGATTCATTAGATGCACGAATGTGTTTGGTGCATTTGTTAATTCAAAAGGCATGCCTAACCATTTTTATAATTTACTTCTTGCCTTAAAAGTTGTCTTCCATTCACCTCCAGGGCAAATTCAAATTTGATGATACCCACCACGAAAATCAATTTCGTTAAAGACCACTGACCCATCAAATTGATCAAGTATGTCATCAAGTCTAGGAATTAGGAACTTGTAACCAATGGTAATCTTTTTAATTGCTCAAGTATTAATAAAATTCTCTAACTCTTATCTTTCTTTAGTGTCAATAAGGCTGGTATTGCATAAGGACTCATGCTAGCTTGAATGTACCTCTTTCTTAACAACTCTTCAACCTTCTTCCTCAAAATTGCATTCTTTTCTAGACTCATTATACAATGTGAAAGATTAGGAAGTCCAGCACCAGGAATCAAATTAATATGATGTTGAATATCTCATAATCAAGGTAGTTCATTCAGTGTCTCTTCAGCAATAACAGCTTGAAATATGATAAGTAAATTATGTACCTTCATTGGAATTTTACTCACCTATAATGACTCCTTCAAACACTCCCCTAGATAATCATCACATGAATCTCTAAGATTTCTCTACATTCTCTTACAAAATCATTATATTCTATGTGTTATAATAAAAAGTTTCATCCTTCTACTTTATAAGGTTCGATTTGGTTCATTTTCATAGGAAATAATGCATCACACACACCTTCTTACTCAACATGATAAGTACTTTTCCTACTCAAATGTTTAAAATTCACATCAAAATTCCAAGGTTTCCAAAAAAAATTATAAGGATCCATATCAACAATATCACAATAAACCTCATTAGATTATTTACCAGTAGAGAAAGGTACCTTAAAGTGTTCCTCCATTTGGATGCTCCTATTTCTTTGATCCATCGAATTGTATAAGAATTTATATACTTTTTAGGAGTCAAATGTAATTTCTACACTACATTACACCCAATGATGTTTTCTTGGTTGCCATAATCAATGATTCGCTGAGACCTTTTCTCCTTTATAATACACCTAATGAAAAATATCTTATGGTGTTATATATCATCCCCATTCTTTTGTGACAACAATTTCATAGCAACATATGTATACTCATTATGTTCACAACCATTACCATCATCCTCATCATCAAGTCCACAAAACACATCATCATCACATGCTTCTTCCTCTTCCAATTCTACAACATCAGCTGCCTTTGTCTTTAGACACTCATTAGATTAATGCATAAGTTCATTTCACTTTAAACACTTGGAAGATCCAAGTTTCACATAAAGATTATTATTTTTAGTAGGGTTTGTATTGTTACCTCAGTTATTTCCTTCCAATTGAAGCTTTATTGGAACTATTATTTCCTATAGTAGAATGATTGGTAGGATGCATCCTTTAAACTTTTTTGCCTTTATCTACCCTTGTCTGTTATCACCCATATATCGCCTATAATTTTCAGTTTGAGTCTTCTATTTACACATTAATTCAGATTTCAAACACACTCAAAACCATTTGAACCTCATTTTATCATAAATATTAAGCCTTAAACCACTCAGGTAAATGGATTCCTATTGATTATCACTCTCTAAAAATTAATTTCAGGCTACTAATCTCAAAAAATGCATGTGTTGTCTGTGTCTAAAATAAGTTTTGGGTTTAAAAATATAAATTAAATAAATTAATTATTTGATGGCCCAAAAGAGGCTATTTTTTTAGATTTAATGGCCTAAAGAATCATTAAGCCCAATTGAGAAGTCCATATGATTAGTGACTCAACATCTGGTCATTGGAAAATTCTAAAACTAGAGACTTGCAGAAAAAAGCATGTAACATATTGTAACTGTGCATTTATTTTCTCAAGTGACTATTGATCTTCTATCTTTTGGCTGAGGAGTTGGTATAAAAGTAACAGTGGTAGACAAAACTAAGAATAAAACACTAATCAATCATCAAACAACTCAAAAACAATCAACACAATAATCAATCAACCAAATTAGTTAGCAATCTCAAATTTTAGTTTACATCTTATCGTTTCCTCAAGCAATCTTTCCTTTTACTGTATTCACTCTTTTTTAGTCTTCTTCAATATTTTTCAATCCATTATAATCGTTAATTTTCAATAAATCAATACGATATGTTTGCACTCTTCAATTCCATGTTTTATTTTCATTTTACAATCTAAATCTAGTGAAGTCCAAACGAATTATGGTAAACGAATTATTTTCATTTTGTGTCATTGAATATAAGTCAAATTTTGTAGAATTGAAGAACTCCTCCTCAAGCATATCCGCAAGTTTGAAAAGTAAATGCAAGAATATTTTTTGGCACACTTGGTGGGACCACATTTCATTATGAAGAAATTAAGAAATAGTAAAGAAATTGCTAATGTTGGAGATTCATCCAACAAAACGCCTGAGGAATATGTGATGAACATTCTGGAGAATTTTGAACTCCTTAGAGCCAGAGCAGAGACAAATCTCCCATCGACCTGATGGGGGAAAGCTTGAAAATTATTAAAGATATTGGTGAAAACATTGGTTCTCAAAACTTTAACAAGTTCAAAACACTATAGGAAGTAATTCCTTAGGTAGGAAGTTCAATTAAACATGCCAACAATATAATGATTGATACTTTTGGTAATTTTGAAAAAATTATGGTTAATCTAATGTAATCTCTTTTTGAAAATGCTTATCAAACATCGAAACATAAAAAAAACCTCAAAATCGGTGGCCCAAGATGAAGCTGTTAATTATGTGAGACCTTTCTTAAGATTTCCTTTAGCCACTGATCATAAGTATAAACCTCCTTACAGAAAGGAAGAAGTTAGACCTAGTAAATCAATAATCCTATTGTCTCCACTATCTGTAATATTAATATTGAAAATAATAGGCCCATTTAACATGTTTTTTTATTAAACTAATCCTACTTTACTGCTTGGAGTATATGAATAGGAGACCAGAGGCTTGGGGGGCAACCTTCCTCAGGGGCATAAGCCAGTTCCTCAAACTTGTGTGTCATTTCCTCATTCACCAAGGATAGGAGGAGTTGATTTGGATGTTGTACATGATGTGGTGTAAGAGTTATACGGTACTAGTCTTCATCATATGAGTCGACCCAAATTTCATAAGCCATATCAAGACATGATTGATAGGGATAATCCTTACCAAAGGGGTTATCGTATCCTTAAGTTTTCCTTATTCTCTGGGGAAGAGAGACAATTTACACTCGAACATATTGCCCATTTTACCATCCAATGTGGTGAATTGGCAAATTATAAAAATTTTTCCAATTTAAAGTTGCGATTGTTTCCCAATATCTTAACTGTTACAACTTTTACTTAGTATGTTATCCTTCCTAGGAATTCTATTTTTACATGGTAGGAGATGGAGTGTCAGTTCCACACCTAGTTCCTTAAGGTTAAACTAGATATTTGCATAGTTGAACTATCTAGAGAGACTTAAAGAGCGGGAAAAATGGTTGATATCTTCATTGCACAGTTTAAAAGGATAAGGAATAGGTGTAAAATACTTCTGTCAGAAATGGAGTATGTTAAAATGGATCAAAGGGGTCTCGATATTAAGCTGAGGAAGAAGTTTAAAGGTATGGAATTTTGAGACTTTTATAAGCTTGCTGCCAAAGTTAGTGAATATGAAGAATTACTTCAGGAAGAGAATCAAAGGAGAAAAGCCTGAATTGGGACTTATTTCTAAGAGATTTCCAATGCTGAAGTTGCTATTGCTGACCTTAATAATACTAGGTCATGTGTTTGTCCACTGCTAGAAAAGAAATCCCCATAAGCTTAGAAGAAATCCTAAGGCTTAAATCCTTAGATGCAATATACTTTTGAGATCTCTAAAACTAACCAAATATTTGATTTTCTCCTCAAGAAAAAATTCATCAAGCTTCCACCTGATTACAAACTTCTAACAAAGGAGGAACTAAAGGGAAAAGAGTATTGTAAGTATAATAATTCTTACTACCATTCTACTAATACTTGTTAGGTGTTTTAAAATATGGTACAAGATCGGATCGACAAAGGAGTGCAGAAATTCCCAGAAAAGAAAGATACCATGTTGATTGAGGAAGACCCATTCCCACCAGTTGCTTCCATCAACAGAATCAACACTGATCTTAGAGCATTTTTGGATGTAAAAAAATAAGCTCAAAGAAAAAGAGGAGAATTGGGACACCCTTGGCCAACCTTCTGGCAAATTTGATTTTTTAGTGAAGTAGAGCAAACCACCATCAGCAGACATCTCCGTGGAATCAATAAAACCAATTGGTTGGGGAGATGGCTCTGAGGAAGATGGCTAGACAGTAAGGAAGAAGCCATCTTATCACAAAAAATCATTCAACAATTGGAGACAATGTAATCGCCATGGTGGTAGCTGGAGGTCAGCCGTAAGGTGGAATTCCTAAATTTTTACTAAGAAATTCCTCAATTAAAAAATAAAAATATTTTTATAAATATAATCTTTCTTAGATTGTCTCAAATAATTATAGGAGGGATGATGAGTTGACCACCCTAAGGTTCAACAGAAAACAACCAAGGTTTGTGGTTCCAAAGCCTGTACAGCCAAACATATAGTGGCACTTGGTGCAACATAAGAAATTTCCTCAGCGCTTGACTCATACTAAAAAAAGGAGACTTTAGAGGAAAAGGGTTGTAGAAAAAAGGGAGAAAAAAGAACAAAATCAAAGCCAAGTGATGCATCAAGAAAACCTTGGCAAAAAGTTAAGATTCAGCAGAAAGGTCCTTGAGGATCCTTATTTCAACAAAGGTGAATCAATGGAAAATTTTGATTATGAGGCGGACATTGATGAGCCTATGAAGACTGAAGAAGACATGGAGATTAATGGAAAACATTTGTCCTTGGAATGTAGAACCATTTCGATTATGCTTCCTTAGGAGTTTATGATACAAGATGCTGAGGAATTAGAGTTTCTTGACACTTGGGAGGCAAAATTCTCAAAATTATAAGATGTGCATCTAAGTGGAGTAGTAATTCTGGCCATTCAGCTGGATCAACCTAAAAGAGTATTTCTTAAGAAGCCTTCTTTGGAGATGACCAAGTACATAAAGCTTGTGTACATCATGGCTCACTTGAATAGTAAACTATTCTCCAGGATCTCGATGGATAATGGCTCAATGGTTAATGTTATCGCTCTTAGGCTTTTAAGCTCCCTTAGAAAAAATCAAGAAAATTTAATTTCTACTAAGATTATTGTGGCAACTTTTACAGGGGAAGGTACTGGTGTCCTTGGAGTTTTGCTTGGAGAAATCACTGTTGGCAGTAGAAATTTACTCACAACCTTCTTTTTTGTGGAATCAAAGGCAAACTAAAATGCTTTACTTTAGAGAGATTGGATTTATTCCAATTGGTGTGTGCCATCTTCCTTACACTAATTTTTTTTTTCTTTTGGAAGGGTAACGACGTTAAAGTGGTTTGGGCCCACAACAGGCCATTTACAACATGTGCTGACAATTTGAAAGCCAAGTTCTATGAAGTGGACTTGGGTCCTCTTAAATTTGTTAGGAGAAGGATGAATGGAGATTTTAAAAACACCTATTTTTCTAAGCATGACATGGAGAAATAAGTTCAAGACCACTCAGATTTGATTTAAAAAGAGAAATCTATCGTGCCTTACTCTAAATAGCCGATTAAGGGTCCTATAATTGAAGAAATTGATGATTAATCACACCAAGGAGGAGTTGGAAGTTGTTGCATCTGCCATTCATAAGCTTCTTATACAGTAGGTAGTGAATAAAATTGCTAAGAAAGATCTGGAAGTGTGTGATACAGTGATCTTTAAGGAAGGTGATTTTGTTGAGGATTTTGAGGAATTATAGCTTAAAGATGTTATGGAGGCTCCACTAAGCCTTCAAGATAATCAACATGAAGTTCAAGATCATTTGGAAGAAATAAATCTCGGCACTCCCTAAGAGACAAGAATTGCTTATGTCAATTCTTTGTTGAAAGAAAATTGTAAAAAATAATTAATTTTATTGTTTAATGAATATAAAGATTATTTTACATGGGATTACACTGAAATGCCTAGTTTAGCAAGAGAGGTAGTTGAGCACCACCTCCCTATTAAGCTCGAATTTCAACATTTTCAGCAACCTCCAAGGAGAATGTCTAAGGAGGTGGAGTTAAAAGTTAAAGAAGAAATTGAAAAATTGCTTACGACTTGCTTCATCAGGCCCACCAAGTATGCAAAATGGCTTTCTAATATAGTCCCTGATATGAAAAAGAATGGTATGCTTAGAGTATGTATTGATTTTAGGGACATGAATTTGGCCACTCCTAAAGATATTTGTGTTATACCTATTGCTGATATGTTAATTGATGTTGCCTCTAGGATTGAGCTTTTGTCATTCATGGATAGTTTCTCAAGTTATAATCAAATTTTCATCACTAAAAAAGATGTTTCTAAGACCTCCTTCAGATGTCCAAGTGCTATTAGGACATTTGAATGGTTGGTTATGCCTTTTGATTTGAAAAATGCTAGTGCAATGTACCAATGGGCCATGAATGCCATCCTTCAACATATGATCTGCCATCATGTGCTCCACTTGAGGAAAAGTTTCGAAAGGATGAGATTTTATCCTTTAAAACTTAACCCTTTAAAATGTGCTTTTGTTGTGCAACCTGGAAACTTCTTGGGATTTCTTGTGCATCAAAGAGGGGTTGTGATTGAAGTAAAGCGATCTCGGTCAAAAAAGGAGTTACAAAGGTTCTTAGGGAAAGTCAACTACCTGAGGAGATTCATTCTAATCGTGCAACAAAAACAAAAGAATTTTCTGATTTGCTAAAACTTAAATGATAAAGTGATTTTAAAAGGGAATTAAGGCACAAAAATGCCTTTGATAAAATTAAAAAATATTTGTCAAAACCTCATGTGCTGGTTCCACCTAGGGAAAGGATGACTTTGAAATTATATATATTTGCTAGTTATGAATCAGTTGGTTATCTTTTAGCTGAAAATAATTCAATGGGTCATGAACATGTCATTTATTATTTGAGTTGAATTTTAAGTCATATTGAACAAAGATAATCCACAATAGAAAAATTATGTCTTTCTTTATACTTTGCTTGTGCTAAATTGAGGCATTATCTTTTGAAAAATAGATTTTATGTAATTTCACAGATTGGTCTGATGAAGTACATATTGAACAAACCTATTTTGTCAAGAAATATTAGGAAATGGTTGCTAAGCTTGATTGAGTTCCCATTTGCTTATCATCCTCAAAAATCTATGAAAGGTCAAGCTTTGGCGGATTTCCTTACGGATCATCCAACCTAAGAAATCTTTGAGGAAAGGAAGCTCATTGCATATGGAGTGAACATGAAGCCTTGGGTCCTCAGGTTTGATGGCTCTTCCACAGAAAGATCGGCAGGTGCCAGTGTGGTAATTACATCTCCCTCTGGTACCAAAACTGCTTTCAATTTTGCTTTAGATTTTGAATGCACTAATAATCAAGTCGAACATGAGGCTTTAATTATAGGCCTTGAAATTCTTCAAGACCTTGGTGCCAAGGAAGTACTAGTAATTGGAAATTCACAGCTTGTAATCAAGCAATTATCTGGGGAATATAAATTCACCAGCCTATCTTTAGTACCTTATTTCATTGTTTCCATCCACTTTGCTTATTCTATTGAAAATATATCTTTTATGCATGTACCTCAAGAATCTAATTACGAAGCTGATGAATTGTCTCATGTTGCATCGGGTCTGGAAATGTCAGAAGAATTAACTCACAAGTTGATTTTGGTGCAAAAAAAGTCACACCCATCCATTCAAAAAGAGGCCTCCAATTCGAATCATTTAACACAGACTTGAATGTGGCGAGTGATTGGCATGCCGGCATCAAAGCATATCTAGAAAATCCCTCCAAGAAAGTACCATTCAAAATTAGAGCCCAAGCACTGAATTACATTTTGATTGGGGAAGACTTATATTGAAGAACCTTTGATGGCTTACTATTGAGATGCCCTTTATTTCATCAGGCCATGGATATTCTAATGCAAGTCCATGAAGGTATTTATGGTGCACATCAAGCTGGAAGGAAAATGAGATGGCTAATTAGGAGGCATGGTTACTATTGACCTTCGATCTTGAAAGATTATATCACTTATGCTAAAGGATGCCACCAATACTAAAAATATGGAACCATTGAATGAGTACCAGTTGATGACATGTATCTAGTGGTGAAACCATGGCCATTTAGAGGATGGTCCATTGATCTTATTAGACAAATATATCCTTATTCATCCAAAGGCCATAGCTTCATTATTGTGGCTACTAATTGTTTCACCAAATGGGTAGAGATAATTCGGATGTAAAGAGTTGAACACGAAGATGTCATCACCTTCAAAAAGGAAAATCTCATTCACAAGTCTGGGATTCGTCAGACTATTACTATAGTTCAAGGAACTATATTCACTAGTGAAAAGATAAGAAAATTCATAGGAGATTATAGTTTTAAACATCTTACCTCAACTCCATATTATGCTCAAGCCAATGGTCAAGCCGAAGCATCCAACAAAATCATCATTGACATATTAGAGAAGATGCTTAAGGACAATCCTATAGATTGATCAAGAATACTGTTAGAAACATGGTGGGCATATCTAACTTCAAAAAGGGAATCAACTGGTACAAGTCCTTTTGCACTTACCTTTGATGCTATTTTGCCTTTGGAGGTATGTGTTCCATCTTTGAGAGTTATAAGGCAAAATGACTTAACTCTAGAGGAATACTCTCAAGCTATGCTCATGAAGCTTGAGGAAGTGGATGAAGAACGGCTAAGATCCTTCACAGGTATGGTGGCCCAAAAGAAAAATGTATCCAAGTTATACAACAAAAGAATCAGGAAAAAGAAATTTAAGGCAGGTGACTTGGTATGGAAAGTTATATTGCCACCTGGAATAATAAATAGAGAGCTAGGGAAATGGTCACCCAATTGGAAGGGGCCATTTAGAGTACACCAAATGTTTGATGGCAATTCTTACTGGTTGGAAAGTTTGGATGGAGAGCCACACAAAAGGTTCATCAACGGAAGGTACCTGAAAAAATACTTTCCCACTATATGGGAAATGTCAGTGAAAAAATAGTTGTAATGACCTCTTGGCCAAAATAAATACAAATTCACATTGGTAAGCCTTATAAATAAATAAATGAAGTTTATTTAATATTTGAATAATGTTTGTTTTGTATCCCTCATAACAAAATAAAAGAAATTTAGGATTTTTAATAAAATTTCGAAAGCATGTATGCTGAATTTTCAATAAAATTCTGGCAGCATCTCTACTGAATTTTTGCTATTTCCTTATGCAAATGCATGGCTATAGTGTTGATGCGTGAAAAGTGTTCTATGAGAAATCCAACAATTACCAAAATGCATTAGTGCCTTTGATTCACATTCCTCAGGCCTAAGGACATCATTAGTGCATGTTTAAGTCACGGCAATCCGAAATTCCTAAACATGTTCAAGTTCTACAATCTAACACAAGCATAAGTAAAGGGAAATGAAATAATACATAGAAATAACATGGATCAAATAACATCAAATTCAAATCTCTTGAGGCTTTCCCAAGCCTCATTGTACTTATGCTTACTTTCTGCTGCTTCTTTTCTTATCTCTTCCACTCTTTGATAGCCTCTCTCTGATTAGATAAGAACTTATGCATTGTCTTAGCTTTCTCAATAGCTTTTTGACACTCACTATTCATTGACTTACTCATCCTCAGCATCTCAACCTTCTGTGCTTTCATAGCAACTACTTGTTCTTCAAGGGTAGAAAGGTCTGCATTACGCTTATCAAAGGAAGCTTTGGTCTTAGCTCCTTTGGCCTTTATCTCTTTGATTTCCACTTATTGGTTTTGATATCGGCTTTATATTGGTTGATGTGAGTCAAGTTATTTAAAATCTCTATCTACTTGTCACTAACTTCATCCAAAGCTCCACATAATCTTCTCTTTAAGAGAAGACACAGATGCTGATCTGGTGCTTCACTTTAAGATGCCAAGGCTATCTAAAACATCATATTTATATGGACTAGTGAGTGTGCCAATTCTTTCTGGGGTGAAAATCTTCAAATTGTCTTTTGCCTTGGCAACCTCTTCCTCAGTAGGTATTGCATCTGTACTCTGATCTTGGTCTGAGGACTGTGTATCAAAGAAGCTCAAGTCCAAGGATAGATCATCTTATGGCATAAATTTCTAAACATCTCAATCTTGTTCAAGTAAATCAAAGTAAAAACCCCCAATACACAAGCCAAACAAGCAGTAAATATGGGAAAAATTCATGAACAAGTGAAAAAAACAAACCTCAATAGCAGGAGGATGGCTAACTGGAGAATGGACAGCTGGTGAAGGAGGAAGGGTTGGTTCCTCCTCTTCTTGCTGGATAGGCACATTTTGCAGGTGGAGTGAGTCATCTTCCTCAATGGAAGAAGATCATGCAGAGGAAGGAGAGTCCTAAGGCTGTGTATGGACCTTTTCTTCTCTTGTATCAACTGTTTTTCAAAGGCAAGAGATCACAATGGCAATTCCTCAAGGCAATAATAATCTATAATATTGAAATCATGAAAAATTAAAAAGTTCTTACTAGAACAAATGGTTGGCTTTGAGTCCTCTTCCTCAAAGTCCTCAAACTCCTCAGAGATATCCATATCTTTGATTATCACCAACTCTAGTTGCTTTGCTTTCTTAGCTGGTTGGGATGCCTTTAGTCTTGAAGAAGATCATAGTGGTGCTTTGTTCTTGGTTGATTTCTTCTATGCTTTTCTCTTCTGAAGGACCATGGTCTGTTTCCCTTTGCTGGAACTAGAAGCTAAGTATTTTCCCTTTTTAGCAATAGCTTTCTCTTTCTTTTCCTCAAATGCCTCTAGGGTGGCATCTAAAGGATGAAATGAGTTGCGCTATGGAAGCCCAATATAGTTGTGGAAAACTGAAGGAAAGGGAAAAATCGAACCCTAGGGAACATAATTCGGATTGTGATTTTCAAAAACTTTTCAAAAACTATATTTTGCTAAAATTATTTTAACAAAATTCAGTTAGGCAATCTTTCAAACTCTTTAAAACTTTGCCCTAACCTAGTGTTTGAGTAAAACAATTTGTCAAAACTCTTTTAACAAAATCCTTTGAAATTTTTAAACTCTTTGAAAATCAATTCTATGTTAAAACTCTTTTAACATATAGATGATTTAGTCATTTATCAAACTCTTTGATGAATGTCTAAACCAAGGTTTGGCCCATAGCTTCAACCAAGGATATTATAACCAATTTGTGTACAAAACATAAGTTGAATAAAGAAAGGTTTGAAGTAAAAATACCTCTTACCCTTCTTCATTAAGCTCATCAAGTGCGAAGCCTCTATCTTGAAACATACCTAACTTCTCCTAAAAGCTTGTTCTCTAGTTCTCTTCAAGAATCTTGAATCTTCTCTCTTTGGTTACCCAAATGTTTTTATCATTGCTCCTTTACTTGAGAACTTGAGACTTGAAGATTGGCTTTGGACTAGAAAACGTCTCCTCACTCCTTTCTCAAAGGTTAATTGAAGATGAGTTTTTATTTGATGAACTCTTCTTCAAAAAAAACATTCTCTCTCAATTTTGTGTGAATTTGAAGCTTTCTCTCTCTAACTCTTAGAGAGCTTCTCCCTCTAGCTCAAGGTTAAAGAAGATGAGTAGTTGTTCATCTTTCTTCAAAATGTGCAGAGTGAGCTTTTTAGGCAAAAAGATGATAACCATACCTATTTATACTCATACATCTTCTAACAACTTTTCCTTAAATTAAGGAATCATGTTGGAAAATTATGATTACTTGTTCTAGTTGATATTTGACTAGTCAATTAGTCAACTATATTAAGCATATAACTAGTAGGAATCATCTTTAAATCTTAATTAACCACATCTTATATGGATTAAGCTAACATCTCATGTTAAGCTTAATTATTTCAATTAGTCATACCCATTTATATCTCATACAAACTAAGACATGATTGAAATTTTCCTTTTTGTGAATTAAACATCAAGACATGCTAGCATCTTTGTAAATTTAATTAAATGTTTAATTTAATCATCATTAACAATTAATTAAACTCTTTAATTAATCATTAATATGATTCATACAAGCTAATGGGAATTACAATATGGTATATGACTTACTAGGTTCATTTTCTAATTAGCAATGGGATAAAAAAAAAAACTCTTTTCTTCCCACCAAGTGTGTTAACTTAATTCCACACTTAGTCCCATAAGTCCTGGGTGATGTCTAGCATAACATATCATGACTACTTTAATAGAAAATGAATGTTGGTGATCATATCCTTAACATTAGCATGGACCTCTCGATAATAATTACCATGCACTCGAATCCCTTCATTACGGATTCCCAATCTTAGCTAGGGTCATGTAATGTCAAACCCTATGTCTTAGATCATATTACCTCTATTCGGTTTGAGTTCTCGATAAAATCGGTTCCTACTAGAAACTCTTTCTAGTGAACCTTATCCATTCTGGCTAGAGATTTGCATATCAAGAATAACCAGAATTCATAGGATTCCTTCCTTGGTTACCCAAGTTAATGAATCATTTCTTGGTTAAACACTTATCCCAACATACCACTAATTATGGCCACCACATGCCATATACCAATACTTGACTAGCATCGGTATGTAAGCAGTAACAAACCATAGCCACCAATATGCCAGATAACATATCACCTCATGTCTA
>CAOJBK014104900.1:0-11145 GCA_948294925.1 Codiaeum variegatum | reverse complement strand
ATGATAGAATTGAACATGTAATTAAATCTACAAGGATCCTAGCATATCTTGATGTTCAATTCACAAAAGGAAAATTTCAACTAATTAAAATGACTTTGGACTAAGATGATAATTAATTACATGAGATGTGATTAATTATTTGGCGAAGATGATTCTTACTAATTTCATGTGCTAATTACATTGACTTGTTACTTAGTCGATTTGAGCCAATGGGGTGTTAGCACATGTTACCCTTCTCCATCACTTAGTTAGGTGAAATTAAATGATGATGTGTGTAGGTATTTAAATGAAGTGGCTATTATATTTTGCCTAAGATGATAAGTTTCATATTCGCTATTCATCTTCTTGTCCAATGGTTTAGAGAGAGAAAGCTCTCTAAGAGTTAGAGAGAGAAAGTTTCAAATTCACACCAAAATTTGAGAGGAAGTTTAGATTGAAGAATAATTCTTCAATCTTAAGCTTATTTTCAATAACCCTTGGGAAGGGAGTATGATGGAGCATCAAGTCCAAAGTAATCCTCAAAGTCTCAAGTTCTTAAGTAAGGAAGCAAGAATCAAGAATTTGGGTGATTCTAATGAGAGAAGGATTCAAGCTTCTTAAAAAGAGCTAGAGAACGAGATTTCGGTAAAAGCTTGGTATGTCTCAAGCTAGAGGCTTCACATTTGGGGAGCTTGATGAAGGAGGGCGAGAGGTATTTCATACATTCTAACCCTTCTTTGTTTCTATTGTATTTTGCACAATAATTGGGAAGATCATTGATGTTGAATATGGGTCCATGTTTGGCTTTAGTATTTTGTTAAAGAGTTTAATAAATATCTAAACCCAACAATGTCAAAAGTGTTTTGGCATGGTAAATGTTTCAAAAAAGTTTTGAAAACCGAAAACAGAGTAACATCAGATTTTTGCGGTAAATAAATAAAGCGCTGGACAGTGCTACTAGTGCTGCTAGCAGCACTCGGTCCAGACAGTGCTACTGGACAGTGCTGATATTGTTTGTACTTCAGCTGCATGACTCCGTATTCGCCCTTTAGGGAGCAGTGGCGTCATCAGCGAGTGGGATATCTCTAGTAGACATGGTGACCTTTGGGGAAAGAAAAAAAGAATTTGAGTATCAGCTATTTGAACAAAAGGGTTAAAACCAACAACATGCACGTAGTTTGAAAAGAGTGTGAGTGTTTTAATGGATTTGTTTGGAATAGGTGCACTTTACCCAACTTTGGTACTTCAGATGTCGAGATGCGTGCATGTATTCATGAATGAAAAAGGTTTCATGATGATAGTAATATCAGAGTTATTATGGTACACAAGACTTAGGGTCAACTTTAATCATTACATGACAGTTTGGTAGTTTAGCAGTTCCCTAACAACTGGAGGTGCGATATACCTAACTACATATGAACCAGGGAGGTTCTCGTGGGTTCAGCAGTATGTATGACCTCGTTATCCTAACCAAAAGGATCGGAGGGTACACCTTGGAGTTTGATGATTTCACTATCGATAAAGCAGTCTTAAAGAAGGAAGCTTACTCGATGTTACTCTTTGTTTGGATTTTTTGAGTATACAGGAGCATGCAAAGTGATGCTTGAGACTTACTTTCACATAAGTTAAGCCAAAAGATAGCTTTTCAGAAAATAATCCACTTAGTTTTTGTAAGTTTTCCAAACGTCCCTAGTGGACTCGCCAGCTGTGAGGTCCCACCCAAGCGGCCCGTGGGATTTCCCCAATGTGGCTTCGAGTTTATGGCACGAGGAAACCAACCACAAGAGGTTGGATTGCACACGAAGTCGCAGATTATGGTTGGGTCCCACATTTGTGCATCCACATATGTTCGTTAGCATGCATATGGTGTGTAAAGTGTATAGAGTCGCCACCTAATACGTTAAGAAAACAGTTTTCTAAGGCTATTAAGAAACCTTTTGAATTAACTCCATTTGAAAAAAAAAATGAAGATTTTACCCAATTGGAAAAGCTATTCTTTTTGGAACCAAAAGAGGTTGAGGGATTCGTGATCTGATAAAATATTTTATGAAAAATATTTTTTTACCATTTTTACATAACAACTTTTGGCTTATGATTATGTGATTTCGATTAAAATACGATTTTTGTGAATACATGAACAGATATCACAAATAAGTATGAATGCATGATCATGTTATAATGCATATGACAATCGCATAAAGCAGTAAAACAACGAGGTGACCATAGGTCCTTCTTCTAGCCCACTTCAGGTTCTAGGGAAGGCATACTACCCTAAAGAAAGTAATAAATTACAATTACCAAAATAATGATCTCCCCTCCAGTATTATGATCTGAGAGGAACACACATTCTCCAATAACAATCCATACACAATATAGCAATAACACGAGAAATAATAATGAAAATAGTACAAAGATAATAATGAATAAAGATAACTGAATAATAGCAATAATAAGAACAAAACAGGCAAAGAAAATAAAATAAACATAAATTTGGAATTGAAGCCATGAAACGGCTTATCGGCATATCCCTTTGAAGCTTGTCGGCATATCCCTTTGAATGGGAATCAAATCCCACACCCTTCTTCCTTCTCGCAAAGGATTGGAGGTGTTCTGATAACAGTGGGGTGGTTTAGTATTTAGAAGCTAACCAATTTTAGTTTAATAAAATCATTAACCAAATAGGTCATAAATAGTTTCAGACTTTGATTAATGAAAAAGTGATTTTGAATATGATTTGACCACATAAGTTCATTTTAGAGTTTAAATGAATTGATTTTATAAAAAGAATTTTCTCATAATCATGCCTTAATCAGATTAAAGGGCTTAAAAATTGGCTATTGATAAAACATGCCTTAGTTTTGTATTAAAGGGCTTAAAATAATATGGAAATTGAGATGAGTTATACTGTACCGATTTTACCTTTACTTTGTGAGGTTTTGGAATCGACGGGTTAGAGGGCTTAACAAAACTAGAATGGGTCTCTATTGTATTCGAGAGCAATGGTGTTTATTTGTCTGAACTGAAATTGAATGAATTGAACGTATGAACTGATAGGAACCATAGTAACCATTGTGAAATTCCTAAGTCTTGGGTCGATTGAACAGGAATTGTGGTATTTAGGAAGTGTTTCGAAGTGTTTTGAGGCTTAGAAAATCAGTTTAAATGCTTTGTAATTTGGAAAAATTGGAATCTAGAAACTATTCTGAAAGGGTCAGATTTATAAGAATTCATGCCAAACTATGGGACAACACCAAATGCATGCATTTGGTATAAAACACATGCATTTGACCATAAAAACAAGCATTTGTGGTGAAATGTGTGCATCGTTTGGGCCTAGTTACTGAGCCCGATTTTCTAGGACCTATGTTGGTCTAATTTGATTTAGTTTTTGAGTATTTTGGGCCCATTTGAAGTCTGATTTGAGTCCGATTTGAACTGTTAGGCTCGTATTGACTAGCCAAATCTAGTGGTTCAAAAATTAGGATTCACAAGTTTTTGATTTTTTTAATTAACCCTTTATCTCTAACTAACAAATTTTTAACAAACTTACAGTCTGTTTGGTACTTAGATTAGTAATCCCTAGGATTAATTATAATCATAGACTTATTTAAACCATGGTAAAAAAAATTTAATCCATAGGATTAGAATCCTATCCTCATAATTCTATATTTGGCAGGATGGATTAATGGGTGAGATTAAAAAAAAAGTTATTTTAATGATTAAATGATAGGATTAGTAATCCTATGAGATAGGGATCACTAAATACAAGGGGGAGTAGGTATTAGCTAAGAAGGATCTCATGGGTTTACTAAGCCCTTAGGATTATTAATCCCTATGTAATTAAATGTACCAAATATGGTGATATTTGATATTAGCTAAGAAGGATCTCATGGGTTTACTAAGCCCTTAGAATTATTAATCCCTATCTAGTTAAATGTACCAAATATGGTGATATTTACTAATTCTATTGCTTAAGTAAGCAATCCCTTGTACCAAACAGACTGTAAGAGATTGTAATTGTAACTAAAACTATTTCCCTAACGAAGTTGAGAAAATTGTGTATCACAGTGACTGAACCAACAACATTTCAGAAGAAAAAAGATGAAGAAGATACGAGAAAGAGAAGGAAAATTAGAGAAATAAAGAGGAATGAGAGAGAGATTATTAATTGTAACTAAATTAATATACATTAATTACAAGCAAATTGTATATATACACTTTTTGTACACATAACAAACTCTCACAGTCAAAATAATTCATAACTAACTCTCTTAACTAATGCTAGCTCAGCAAAAGCTTCTTGAACACTTAACATCTTTGATTGATCAGCTATAATCTTGACTTGTTTGATCATTAATCACTTGTAACTGTGCATCTACAATCATTCCTGTAGCTACGTCACTGGATGCAATATTGAACTGCATACTCTTACTTCCAATAGACTCTGCCAAACAACCCCCTCCCTCTAGCTTGTTGATGTGTGGTCATATATTGCAACAAAACATACACCTCTTTAACCTTTTCTCTTATAAAATGAACACCGGTTTCTAGATGTTTCATCTTAGAGTGATGAGCTAAATTATTGGCAAGTGAGAGTGCAAAAATGTTATCATAAAATAAATTAGGAGAGTGTGACAAGTCAAGTTTCAAGTCTTCCACTAAATGCTTTAACTATTGTAACTTAGAAACTGTGTCTTCCATAGCACTATACTTAGCCTCTGTGCTAGATTTAGAAACACATTTCTGCTTGACCAAGAAATGGGAGAATCATTTGGTGGCACAACACAGCCTGTAATATACCTCATGTTATTAGGATCTCCAACCCAGTCAGCATCACAGAAAGCCTTGATAGTAAGAGCTTTTTATATGGTTAGTGAAGCAGAAAGAAAAGTAATTCCAACATCTAGAGTTCCATTAATGTATCTTAAGATCCTTTTAGCTGCAAGCATATGATGTTGTGTAGGAGCCTGCGTGAATTAACACACAACCTTTGCACTATAAGCAATGCTAGGCCTAGTAAATGTAAGATATTGTAAACATCCTACTAAGCTTTTAAAATGATGAATATCACTATCAGTAAGATAAGGATCCTTTTCTTTAAGCAATTGAACTCCTGGCTGACTAGGAGTCAAATGTGTATTACATTCCTACATACCTATCCTTTTCATCACATCCTTTGCATATTTTGTTTGACACAGAAAAATTCCTCCATTATGCAAGTATTTGACCTCCATACCCAAAAAATAATTAAGTCTACCCATTTCTGTCATTTAAAACTCCTGTTGGAGTTACTGTTTCATGAATTGAATAACATCTAGACTCTCTCTTGTAATTATAATATCATCCACATACAACAAAAGATGAACTAAAGTAGATTGCATTGTGGCAACAAATAGACTAGGATTTGCTGCTAAAGAATGAAAACTAAGAGAAGTGAGAAAACTAATGAAACTATCATCCCAAGCTTTTGGAGCTTGCTTAAGAGCATATAAAGATTTATTAATCTTGCAAACAAAATCATGATGATTACTGTCCATAAAACCACCTAGTTAAGCCATGTATACTTTTTCCTTTAAAATTCCATTTATAAAAGCATTTTCAATATCTAATTGATGCAATTCCCAACCAAACCAGGCCATAACACTTAAAACAAACCTGACAGTAGTATGTCTTACCACATGAGAGAATGTTTCATCAAAATCTACTCCAGGTTCCTATGAGAAACCTCTGGAAACCAACCTGGCCTTATGTCTAGAAATAGAACCATTTGCATTTCTTTTTAATTTGAAAATCGATTTACAACTCACAATGTTCTTGTCTAGTGGAAAAGGAACAAGATTACATGTATTCTGAGACTGCAAGGCATCCATTTCTACCTCCATAGCTGCTCTTCACTTTGGACATTTAATAGCAGCTTTGTAAGTTTTAGGCTCAATTGTGCTAGAGTCAACAAAAGCAACCACAATAGGCAATACTTTCTTTTTAATGATACCCCTCTTTGCTCTAGTGATCATAGGATGATCATTGAATTGATCAACTACTATAACATCAGTTAGGACAAGAATAAAAGAGGGAATTGGACTAGAGGATACATGAGAAGAAGTAAGAATAGGAACTATAGCTAGATTAGATTAACATTCTAATTGCAACTCAGTATTGAAAGAACTAACATTATTGGTTATGAAGTGGTTAGAGGAAATAGGAGAAGATTTGTATGAATGTGGTGTATGTAAGAGAGGAGAAGAAGACTGGTCTGAATAAGGAATTAGAGTAGGTGGTGGTGTTGTTATGGACTGGGTAGGTGCTGAGATCAGAGGTTTATACTGTAAGACTGTCTCTGGTAAAGTGGAGCAAGACTGAACATGAACACTTAAAGAGGCATAAGGGAATTTTTGTTCATCAAATAAAACATGCATGGACACTATGAACCTATTAGAAGGTTAATGATAGCAGATGAATCCCCTGTGTCCCAAAGAAAAGCCCACAAATACAAATTTATCAATTTTGGCTTGAAATTTATGAGTATTGTATTATCTCATCAAAGGATAGGCTACACAACCAAACACTTTTACTAGTTTTAAGTCAGGAGCTTTATCATATAACTTCAAAAAAGGAGAAAGGCCTTTTAAAACTATTATTGGCATTCTGTTTATAAGATAAGCAACAAAAGTACAGGCATGAAACCAAAAAGGCAAAGGTAAAAAAGGTTATTTCAACAAGGTCAATGTTGTCTCCTTAATATGCCTGTTCTTTCTCTCAGCTGTACCATTTTACTGAGGTGTATAGGAACAAGAAACCTGATGATAGATTCCTTTATCACTTAAAAATAATTTAAATTCAAGGCTCATGTATTCCTCACCTCCATCACTTCTAAAACACTGCACAACACTATGAAATTGATTCTGAACATAGGACAAAAATGCTTAAAATGACAAAAAACGTTTGCTCTATTTCTCAAAGGAAACATCCAATAATCTAGTACAGTCATCAATGAACAAAATAAAATATTTGTAACCTTCTAGAGAAGACTGTGAAACTGGACCCCATACATCTGTGTGTATCAATTCACATGGTTTAGAGGCACTAGTTTGGGAATCAGCAAAAGGTAGCTTAATGAACTTACCAAACAAACAAGCTTCATATAAACTAGAACTTGCTGCTTGTTTATTATTGTCTAAAGGACCTACTATACCAAAATTCTTTAGTATACTATTTACAATGTCATTAGAAGGATGTCTAATTCTTCTATGCCATAGAGGTGTTGAATTTTTTATCCAAGAAAAGCAGTAGAAGTGTCTTTTATTTTATCTGGATTTCCTTTTATTTGAGTCGAAGTGAAAACTGGAAGATCACATGGTATAAGATATAACCCATTTCGACTTAGACCTCTATACAACACCTCTCCTTGCACCTTATCCTGTATAACACACTCAGTGTCATCAAGAATAACTTTGACATTATTAGTTTTGCATAACTGATATACTAATAAAATATTAGCTACAAGTTTAGGTATCAACAAAATATTAGATAGTGCAAGAGAACCAATTGTTAAATGACCAATGTGAGATACATTCAACTCCTCACCATTCTCTACTGTTACTATATCTGTTGCTAGATAAGTAGTAAGATTATTGAGTAAGATAGCTTCTAAAGTCATATGTTGATAGGAACCTTAATCTGTAAGCCACACAAAAGATGATGTAGTGGGTAGAGCAGAAGCCAACACTGCTGTAGAAGGAGAAAACCCAGAATTAGTCTTGAACTTAGACTAATAGTCTGAAGAAGTAATTGGTGATAAAATGCCAGACATAGAATGAGAGAATGAGGCTAAGTTTCCTTGAACAAAAGTACCATACACTGCATCTGCAGAAGTGTGAGACACATTTGGATTGTGGTCCAAAGAGTTGATATTGCTGCTACTGTTGAGAAGGACTATTAGCATTAGAATTAGCAGAAGGAGACCCAAAACTTCTCTGAGCAGGAAAGCCAATCAAGTGAAAACACTTGTTAATAATATGGTTTCTTCTTCCATAATCTTGACACTCTACAACATTCATAGATGTACCAATAAAACTTGCTAGGCTATTACAATTTCTGGCACCATGACTAGGTTTGTGACACAACTGACACATTGTATTATCACCTCTTGGCCCTGCTGAGAGGAAATTAGTGGCTCTCCCATACATTCTAAGACTAGATCCTCTTCCAAAAATAAAATAAGCATTTGGACCAGGATGAGAGGAATATGTAGAATTGGTTGAATGATAAGGGGAAAAGGCATTAAAAGACTAAGTGGAAGGAGTATGTGAATTTAGAGGAGAAGAAGCATTAACAGATGGAGACTGGACATATGAAGGCGAACCATGATTATAAGGTTGAGAATAAAACTGACTTGGTTGAGAGATATTGTGAGATTTAGAAGGAAACTAAATTGGTTAAGAGTTATGAATAGAAACTAAACTAGGTGAAGATGTACAGGTATAAGAAACAAGTTTCGGTGACTACCATAGTTGTTAAGGGCAATAAAGAGGTAATGGTTTGAGACATTTGGTCAATATCATATTCTACTGCTTTTAGTATATTTTTGAGGTTTGTCATGGAGCAGCTGGGTTGAGTTCTTATAATAGTTTTAAAAAATGTATATTCAGTAGGCAACCCCTCCAAAAGAGCAACAATATCTTCATCCTCCATATGAACACCTACAGTAGCAAGAGCATCTTTTGCAGTTTTAATCTTCTCCAAATACATCTCAATTGAATCACAACCTTTCTTAATTCTCTGCAAGTTTGCCTTTAGTTTCAGAATATTCTACTTGTTAGCACCTGTAAACTTAGCCCTTAAGCAAGACCACATATCAGCTGCACATGTGCTTCCAACCACATATGACAAGGCCCAAGAACTCAAGGTTTATACAATCATATTCACAATATTCTGATCTTTTAACTTCCAATTCATATAAGTAAGAGACAAATCTAATTCCATCTTTGCAACTATAAATTGCTCAGGAAATCTAAATGTACCATCCACATATCCATACAAATTTAACCCTCTAAGAAAAGATTCCATACGAAATAGCCAAATGGAATAGTTTGTTTCTTCCAAAATTACATTAGGTAAAAACGTCGGTGTATGTTGATTTGATGAATTTGCAGTTTGAATACTGTTAATTGACATAATTATATTACTGTATCTTGAAGAAATCTTCTAAATGCACTAACATTTTTCAACAAAAAAACTCAACAATAACAGTGCTTTTAATGATAAACAACAAATCTTTTAACAATTAGACTTCTTATTTCATAAACTAAATGAATATGAACTACATATTCATCTAATGTTTATAAGGCACTCAATTCACAATATAGAAAAATCAGATCTTAATTTTTTTAAAAGATAAATTAATAAAAAAAGAAGTAAAAAGAATAGATCTACTTAGCTTCAGTCATCAAAACTGTGCTTAAGACTTGTAAAATTGAAGAATTCTAGCTCTGATACCATGATAACTGTGTATCACAGTGATTAAAATAGTAACATTTCAGAAGAAAGAAGAAGAAGAAGAAGATGCGAGAAGAGAGGGAAAATTAGAGAGAAAGAGGAATGAGAGAGATCTTATTAATTGTAATTGAATCAATATACAATGATTACAAAAAGATTGTAAATATACACTTTCTGTGCACATAACAAACTCTCTCACTTAAAACAATACATACCTAACTTTCTTAACAAATGTTAGCTAAGCAGAAGCTTCTTGATCACTTAACATCTTTGATTGATCAACTACAACCAATGACAATCTTGACTTGCCTTATCATCAATCACCTGCAACTGTGTATCATCAATCATTCATGCAACTGCCTCACTAGTAGGGATGATAATTTAACCTAAACCTGTGGAGACTCGATCCGACCCAACCCGAATGGGGCGAGTTAGTCAACGGTTGACCTGGTTATGGGCAGATTATGAGTTAACCCGATATAAAAAATAACGGGGCGGGGTGAAGTCGGTATTTGTTCAACCCGCCCGATTTAGTATTTATATATAAATACATATATATTTAATTTATATCTATATTTTTATATTAATTATCACTCTTATTATTTGATTAAAACCTATGTTTATATTAATATGGATGATTAATATTAAAAAATCATATTTGTGTATTATAAATTTAATATATTTTATAATTTTTAATCATATTATTATATAAAAATGTTTGGGTGGGACGGGACGAGACAAGGCAGGGTGGGAAATTTTTGGTTGGGGCGGGGATGGGACGAAAAATAAATAACTCGGCAGATTACGGGGTGGAGACGAATTATGGGATAGGGGATGCGAGGCGGGGGCGGGTTGGACATAACCCGTCACTGCCCCACCCCATTGCCATCCCTACTCACTAGATGTAGAATTGGACTGCATACTCTTACTTTCAATAGACTCTGCTAAACAAGTTAAACTGACTTGAGCTCAGTTATCTACATTTAACCCCTCGGCCAATTATTGTGCTTTCTCCTTAATTCTTTGTGGCTCTTTTTAACTCCTCAGTTGAAAATATTTTTATTACTGTAGTAGTTCCTTCAGGATTGCAGAGTTTCTGTTTTAGCATAAAACCACCAGTTTGCTTAAAGAACATGTCTTTAAGCCTAATAAGCTTCCTTTGTTTTAAAACCAAGTAGAGCCAGGAGCTTGCCTACATCATCAGTGGTGGATGCATTTGTTAGCAGTGTATGCCCTAGAGCTTACACTCAACATGTGAATGTAAACAAAAACCTAACTGGCTTTAGTATATATATTCTTTAAAAGGATACAATCCTAGTATCAAACGTATATATGTCCCTTAACTATTCTGTAGGGAATCAATTCTCAAAAAGTTTGAGAATATGAATGACAGATTGCCCTTTTAACAAATGCTTTAAAGGTTGTTCATGGTCATAAAATTATTGGTAGGGACACCATTAATGGAAGACCATCACCTCTGTTGTCATCCATGATAAGTATGAGATACTTATTGGTATGGAGGTAGTGAGTCTCATGCTACAGACATGTGATGTTGTGAAAACACGTGAGCACTCATGAGATGAGTAAGCTAAACAGTGACGTTAAATGATTGATACACGGGTCATTACCTACCAGGCAATATCGCATCATCTAGATTATGATTGTGTATAT
>CAOJBK014102637.1:0-12480 GCA_948294925.1 Codiaeum variegatum | reverse complement strand
CACACTTTTTATAAACATTATGATGAACAATTTTTTTTTATTATATATATATATATATATATATATATATATATATATATATATATATATATTATTGTTATTAATGATGTAATTAGTGACGTAATTATTAAATAAAATATTTTAGTATTTGTGACGTAATTAGTGATCCATTTTATTTGGTCAATAAATTAGT
This sequence comes from Codiaeum variegatum, assembly GCA_948294925.1. NCBI lineage: Eukaryota > Viridiplantae > Streptophyta > Magnoliopsida > Malpighiales > Euphorbiaceae > Codiaeum > Codiaeum variegatum. The sequence goes on along the minus strand of CAOJBK014102637.1, from coordinate 12,287 downwards.
GACGCAATATTTTGGTCAGTCGGTAAATTACTGACACATTATTTTGGTCGGTAATGGGTCGCTAATTAATGAAAAATATTACCGACCCAATATTTTATTTTACTGACAAAAAAAATGCGTCGGTAATTACTGATGCATTTTTTGGTTGGTAATGGGTCAGTAATTAATTAAAAATATTACCGACCCAATATTTTATTTTACTGACCAAAAAATGCGTCAGTAATTACTGACCCAATTAATTTGGTCGGTAATATTTAATTTTGTGACGGAAGAAATACTGACCCAATTTTTGGATCAGTAAATTAAATTCTAGTTCAGAAAATTTTTTACTGACCCAAAAATTGGGTCAGAAAAAAATTTATTTTTTGTAGTGTTAGATTAGGAATTCTAGAAGGAATCCATATAAAATTTGCACTATAAATACTCCTTAATCAGAGGCACTGGATATGCTAAAACTCTCTCACTTTGTCCATTAGGTTTCCCTTCTTGAAACCTTTACCGACTTAAGTATTAGGGTGATCCCATGGCAAAATTCCATGATTTTCCTTCGACCATTTTTATATGTTGCAGGCTCTTATTGGGATCATTTATGACCGATCCCATCATTAGTGCTTTTGTTGAGAGCTGAAATACTATTTTTTTGTAATCCATGGAAGACATATCTCCATACGCGGTCACCACCACATTCACCATACCATGAAAACTCACATGTTTTAGACCCACATATTGCTAGCCATAGTAAGGGTACTTTGGTGCTAATACACCAATTTTAGTTATTAAAGGAGCTGGGGTGTATTAATCAAGAAGCTCATTATGGAGAAGAAATAAAATCCTCTCTTTACCCACCGACAATGTAAACTTTACTATATGACATTATGAAAGAATTATGGGAATTAAAGCAAAAAGTTGATCAACATTAGACATCTCCAGACACTCTTAGCCTAAGGAGTCACAGAAAGAGATCCATAATAGGAAGAGACCTAATCATAGAAGGAGCTAGGAAGCTTAAAAGATCCAAAGAATGGATAAGATTAGATGGAGAAGCAGAAGACATAGGGGAATTGATGGTTTTTAAGGAAATAATTAATGATGTTATGAATAGATGTAAGGGTAAAGTAGGTGCTCTCAATTTTAATTAAAGATCAGATTCTCCTCCTGCCTACTCGATCGTCAACACAAATTTTGGAAATAAATCCAAAATCTCGAAACATATAGAATCATATGATGAAAACTCTTATCCCAAGAGTGATATAAATAAGTTTTGAATATTCATCAATGCACACAAAAATGATGAAGTTGTTTTACTTCAATTATTCCTAACCACCATCAAGGGTATCACCCAAGATTGGTGATAAGAGTTTAGAATAACATGGATTTGAAAGTTGTCCAATGCCCAAGCTCATGAAAGAAAGGCTAACCGTTAAAAGGTTTATGGACTAGTAATTGAAGGCTCTAAAGTTTATGGCCCAACAGCTAAAGGCTCATCCTTTGGATCAAAACCTAAGTCCCAACAACCCATGTCTTGGCTTTTAATGACTCTAAAACCACACCTTTGCACACCCTCTGAAGGCTCCAAACCAATCAAAGTATTCCAAGTGTCATCCACTCACTTGAAGATGTCACACTCATCTCATGCACTTATAACATGCAGGCTAATACTATAGGGCTCTACGTACATTTAATCAGGAATCTCATAAATCTATAAATAGAGGACTCCCACTCATTTCTCAGGTAATTAACACTATCCTAACTTTCCTTACTCTCTTTTACAACTTTATCTCTATCTTGATTCTTACTAACTTAAGCATTAGAGGGTTATCGCCACACACCCCATCCAGCCTTTTGATCCATTATTCTTTCTATGTAGGTTACTTTCCTGTCATACAAGATAATTCCACACTAACCTATATTGAGATCTATTATTTTCTTAGTGAGATCAACCTCAGCAAATTGGTGCGGTCTGTGGGATTTGATTGATTTTCTAATCTCAGATTCTTTTCTCCTTTATAAGGATAATAGCATTGACTTTTCTTTCTTTCTTTCTTATCTCTCTTTTTATCTATTTGACTAACACACACATAAATCTCATGATGTTATCCATAATAATGACCTTCCTTCACCCAAAAATGCTATCACTACGGGCGTGACCTATGCAACAACCATCATATAGCTATCTCGACCCATAAACAATAACCTAGCCTCATCCTTCCAAGCTTTCTAAAGCTATATTGGGTAGAGCCAATCACCCAACGCCTTTACCACACCTCCCAACCAAACCTCACAGGAAACATTCTTGCATGAATTAACTGGTTCCCTCTAAAACATCCTTAGTAACTTTAGTACATTAATTATGTCACTACAAAATACCTTTGTGTAGAATGTAGTAACAGGTACAAGGAACCATAAGACAAATCATCGTTGATACTCTATCCATAGACAAGGGGTGGGGTGGGGTGAGAGAGAGACCACCCCCGATATTTTTAGTATTTTTTCTCTTTAAATTGAATTTGATTTGTTCGTTCTAGTGTTTTCAGTCATTTTAAGGAACTCAAATGGATTCTGGACTATCAGCCCTGTTCCTAGATATTTGGAATGGATAAAATCTTATTCAAATAACGCATGTTCGTTTTCGAAATATGAAACCATAATAGTCTTCTTTATAAGGGTTGTTCTAGCCATATTGAAATAGAATCGATAGTGAAATACTCAAGGTGGTATATTTTGGGACTGGACATCATCAGTGTTGAACTAATATAAATTTTTGTGCCTGCTTTATCTATTTATTGCTGCAAACATCTTCTCAGTAGCATAATTAGCTAACTCTGCATCTGACATTTCATTTCACTTAAATATTAATAGAGCCAAAAATATTGATCTTAATCTAAGCCACAGACTTCATATCTAATAGATGGCTAATTGCTAGGTATATCAGTAGAGATTTTAATTGAACCATTCTTCATATCTGAATAGTTAGTTTCAAGGAACATATAGAAGAATTTGTCAGAGCTTTTCTACCCTCCATTTGAGAACTTAAAAATTATTCTGATCGGTTGAGTTGGGATCCAATTTAGGAAGTAAAATTAATCAGATGAAAAATATTCCAATTCACCCCTCTTTTGGACCTCTAATTCGCATATCAATATAATCTATTTTTATGCTTGCTTTACCATTCATTTGCAATTATATATCTTTAAAGCTTCAAAAGGTTTTATATTTTTGTATTTGAGCATTTGAAACTTGTTTTGATTTGGGAATTTAAAATTTTTTAGAAAATATTTTTTACTTTCAATTCACTCCTCTTGTTAGTCATTGTTGGGACAACAATTATATCTTGTCCATGAATTATAATTCATGCATAATTGTTATTTATGAAAATATTTTTTAAACCTAATATGTTTAACAAGTGAAATTGAGATTATTTAAAATTAAAAATCTAATCATTAGGCTTTTTTTTTTTCACTCATGCATGAGTGCTTTTTCTGAAGTAAATTAATTGAAACTTTTGTAAATACAGCATTTGAAGTTTTCCTTGATTTTTCCCTAAAAGTGTACTGACTCTAAGAACATCTCCAAAATAACCCTGCCGAAGTAGAGGGTGGTTCCATTTATGAGACTTCATTTGAAAGAGCAAAAGCTCGAAATCATTTTTGGGAGGGCACTCCCGTAGGATCACAATATCAAAATTCTGGATTTGCTTTTATTTTCCTTTAAAATCTTTATTTTCTCTCTTATTCACTATTCTTTATTTATTTTTCTTTGTTCATAATGTGCCACTGATGGAATATAATCTGTCTCTACCAATAATTTTAGAAAGAATGCTAACAAAGTTGACGCCTACCTCCAATGTATACTTTAACTCACATGTTGAAAATCTTTGGGCTAGAAACTTTGAACATTCTTAGCACCCTACCCTATGATGTAAACTTATGAGCAACTAACTATTAACTAACTTTATCTTGATAAGAAATCTAAAAGAAGTGTTACCATTATTTTGCTTAACTACACGCATGCAACGGTTTATGGCCCACCAATGTTGTTTTTTTTCCTTATAATTACCTATATGATTTTTAGTACCCTAAAATTTGGCTTTGTGCTTTCATTTTCAATCTTCAAATTTGACTATTATGGCAGCATGTCATTTTTGCTGCTGTATACATCAAACTTCATAAAGCACAAATATAGATTACATAATAATATGCTCCTCCGCGACTTAATATTTCAGATAAAAGAGATAAATAATCCATGTATAATATTTTATGAATAAGTGAAATTATAATGAAAACACATTTTGAATCCTCTCATGTTTCATATACCTATTTGTTGGATCTTTAATGATGGCATCAAACTCTAAATTATCACTATATATAATTTATAAGTCATCTTTATAAGGGATTAAACGACCTAAATAACCTTAAAACTAACTTGGATTTGATTGAGTTAAGTTGGCCTAAGTCATATCTTAAGCAGGTTAGAGTTGTCAGCTTGAGAGGTTACCTCATATTTGAAAGATAGGCCAACTTGGATGAAAGCCCTCGGAATGACCTAGTGGTCTATGGATTTTTAGCAAACTTGTTTCACAAAGGAGCAAAAAGATAGGATCTAATCCTACATAATAAAGAAGTGTGATATGATCCACATTCATTAACTCTTATTTCTATTCAATTTCTCCAAAAACATTCTTCATAACCATTAGAAAGTTCATACATTGTGGACTTCTAGTTATTTTCTTTGTCCTTAAATAGGTTCAAGGGGATCAGCGGATCAACACCTAGTGTGATGAGCATGGAACACACTTGTGTTCATAAATAATTTGGTTAGAGAGATATGAATTCCCATGACCAAAATAATATGCCTGACTTGAATGTAGATCTTAACCTTTTTCCTCAAGTGCAAGGCATGGCAGAAAATCAATAGTTAAATCCATTGGAAACCTCAACGTATAAGGATGACCAGACAATAAGTGAGGAACAGATTTGAGCACATTCAAACTAGACAACATCAAACTTTAATCTACCACCTTTCCAAATGAGGGTTCATACTCCACCTTTTCTAAGCTTTTTTAGCCTTCACCTTTCCTTGTTGGAGTCCAAGCACCACCTTTTATGGTTGGGGCACATCACCTCTTATTTTCAGGGACTCATGCTGAGGTAAATGCTAATTTGAGTGTACCTAATTTGACCAAACCTCTATTTATGTAGACATTATATAACACCTATTTAGATGTTTTGAAATAATAGAAAGAGTTCTTATAGTCCATTAGCCACAATCAAGGAGTTCACGACCATGTCACTGCTCAAGGGGTTACTAAAAAATAAGCAGTGGTGGAAGTTTGATGCACTAACACCCTAGATTAAGCAGTGCCTATAAGAGTAAAGGAAGGATAATAATGAAATATATGTCATTAAATGAAGATGAATCAGCCTGGTTTACAAAGGTAGGAGAAAGATCTAATAGAGCCAATCTCAAATTGGATGTCCTACAAGCATTGGTGGACCTAAAAAATTCCAGGGGGATGACAAACTTCAATTTGAGAATAAAATTGCACTTAACAAAGGATATTGTTATGGAAGAATATCCTATAAATTTCAAAATACCTACTCATCTAGATCTATTTGATGGGAATAACTGCCCAAAAGTCATGTCAACTAGTTTAAAGCTCATATCAAAGAATGAGGTAGCTTTGTGTAAGTTATTCCCTACGACTCTCTAAGGAATTGCTCAAGACTGGTATTAGTTTAGCAGCTCTAAAAATTATTCCAAGCTTGATTTAAGGATTCAATGTTCTAGAAAAATGACTCCACCAACCTTATGTAGATAACACAAATAAGGGAATAACCATTGAGGGGTTATATTGAAAGGTTCAATGATGAGGTTGACATAGTGGATGGATTGGACCCGACTTTTATCTACTTTTCTCTAAGACATGGTGGCATGGGATTGAAAAAGGTAATCATTAAAAGGAAGTTATAATCATGGACTGAAGTAATGGAAATTGCTCATACTGAAATATGGTTATAAGAGGGGTTGAGAGATGAAGAAATAAAAGTAGAAGAGACTTTACCTCATTATGAACCCTTAATTTTGTACCTCTAGAATCACCGGTCACCTCATGACTCTTAACTAGACTTAAAGGTTTGGGAACATAAAAGGGGGTAACTCCCCTAAGATGAAAATTTTAGATTACAAGGTTTACAAGGTAAATTTTGCATGTCCGAACATATTTTTAAGGAAAGAACCCATTTTTTACACCATTAAATTTGGTATGTCAATAAGAGACCAAAGGTTTAAACTGCGCTTAAATCGGGCCTTAAATGGACCAAAAAAAAGAATCGAGATGGATTGGATCGAACCTCGAAAATCGAGCCCATGCATTAAAGCCCAAACACACGTGTTAAGGTCTAAATGTATGTGTTAAAGCGTTTAGGCGCAAACATAACCATTTAGGCTCTAACATTCTGGGCCCACTTTTTAGACTTTTTCAATATGGTTTTCTAGAAATTCGACTCTCAAGTCACTTTTCAAATAGATTTTGAGACAATAAACCTCTTCTTAAACACTTATTTAAATTGTTTTCTACATTAAAACTCTGCGGAAAACATCTCCAAAAATCAAAATTCAGATTGAAACATCAGTTTTTGTGCATTTTGATCAGACATTCAATCCACATTTCATGAGTTTGACTCCAGTCAATGCACAGATAAACCATTCCAAATGCAACAATGTCCTTATCCGGCTTCATCAAACCATCTTATCCTACAGTTCCAAAGTCCTGAAAGCAAAGGTAGCATATTTAAAAATGGTATATTACTTATGTTCTGAATAAAAGCCCTTAAAAATGACTTAGGGAATTTTATTTATCCAAAAATCTAATTTCTCATTAATCAAATCTTGAAATGATTAACAACTTATTTGGTTAATTCTTTTCAAATAAAATGAATTAGCTTCTAAACATTCAACCATCTAAATCCATTATTTTTCAAAACAACCCCTCCCTTTACAAGAAGGTAGAATGGCGTGGAGTTTGATTCTCATTCAAAGGGATACGTCAACAAGCCTGTTCAAAACGAACTCCAAAACCTTTTCTATCTTTCTTTTTTATTTTATTTATTTTAAATTATTTTTGTTTATTTTCATGTTTGTTTTGTATTATTTTGTTGTATTTTTATTATTAATTTTTTTATAGTTCTGTAATGATTTGGGAAATGTGTACCCTTTACAGATTCTTTTGGACTAGAGAAAGGATCTCCTGCATTGTTGGTATTTTTGATGTATTTATTTTATTTCATTATTTCACCTTTAATTCATTATTGGGGATGTGTGCCTTCCCCATAATCCTTCGTGGCTAGAGAAAGGACTCCTATTCATTTTCTACCTTTTATTGCTTTTCTGTTATTATTGTTATCCATGCTATTATTATTGCTATGCATCATATTGATATGATATAATCGTTCATGCATTATGAAAGTATGGCATGCATACATAAAAAACTGCTTTTATACCAAATTCATACAAATAGTTTTAAGCCAAAATTGTTTAGAAAATAAAAAATCAATTTTTTCTAAAAATGTTTTTATGTATCTCGAATTCTTAAACCCACCTTTGGTTCGAGGCCTGCCTTTTCAATAAAATTCAGTAAAATGTTAGATTTTGATAAAAATGGAGTTAAAATAGTTTCTTGATCACCATAAAAATTAACTTTTTTTAAAGATTGAGTGGTTAGTCATACATTCACATGTGTATCCCACAAACTTATAAGAAGTTCACCAAAGTGAGAACTATCAAAATAGTGATGCCATGCACAATCGGACCCCACGCAGTCGGTTTCCTCAAGCCATAAGCTCGAAGGCGCACTGGTGGACGTCTAGGTTCAAACTTGGTGTGACAGCTTGTGACTCCACTAGGGATGTTTTGAAACTGACAAAAACTAAGTGGATTATTTTTTTTAAAAACAACATTGGCTTAAAATTATATGTAATGAGGGTTCATGCATCATTTTACATGCTCTTTTAACTTTAGGCAAACACGGGTAGAAAGTAGCATCGAGTGAGCTTCCCTCTTTGTGACTGCTTTATCGATAGTAAAATCACCCATTCCAAGGCATACCCACTGATCCTTTCAGTCAAGATAACAAGGTTGTATGTAGTTGTTTGACCCATGCGAATCTCCTTGATTCACATGTGGTTAGGTATATCACTCCTCTAGTCTTTAGGGAACCTCCAAAACCACTAAGTAATCATGTAATGATTAGAGTTGACCTTAGGTTCCATGTACCTTAAAACTCTAATTATATGTATGTCATCATGAAACCATTTTCATTCATGCATTGATGCATGCATGCATTAATACATCAAAACAGTTGGACTGAGTGAACTTTTCTAGAAAAGTTCCCAAAAAACCCAACCTTTTTCCCTTTTATACAAACTTGCTTGCTATTTGCCCATCATTTTCAAAAAGTTGATACCTTACCTTCTTACTGTTCAAAGATTAACATGGGTGACCTAACCCTACCATTACTGCTGATGCTACTGACTTTACTCAACATGCTGATATTGTCTTCTATGCTTGCTGAAATCATGAGGAAATAAGATGAGGCTATCTAGAATTAACAACATACTGTGACCACTATGATGCAAGCCTAAGAATATAATATCCTAAGAAAAAGTTTGAGATATGATAGCTTAGATAGCAATCCAGCACAATAATCATGCATCTACTTCATCCAATGCTGAGAAGGGGCCCATGATTGAATATGTGGTTGTCTTACCTCTATAAACTGACCGTGGGACTGCTACCCTAATTGCCCCTCTCATGGATCCTTTCCAAAAAGGGGCCCAAGACAATCTGTTCTTGAAAAGCATGATGGAAAAAGTATGAGGAAATGTAGAAAACCCTCGAAGCTATAAAAAAAAGGAGAATGTCATTGACATAAAATTTATAAGTTTGTTCCCCAATTCTAGGCTTCCTCCCAAATTTCAGATGCCTGTATTTGAGATGTTTGATGGAACTACTTTCCCCTCGACTCACTTGAGGATCTATGATGGAACACTTTACCCCTTGGGCATTGAAGGCGAGCTCCTTGCTCAACTTTTTCAATAGTCGCTTATTGGTGTGGCTCTGAATTGGTTTGTACAATTAGACGATTCTAAGAAACTGACTTGGGAATCTATCTATAACACATTTCTAAAATTTGATGTGAAAAGGAGAGATTTGGCAACCACACAACAATTTCCAAAAGAAACATTTTATGCTTTCAGCACTAGGTGGACGAAGAAAGCCTTCCAACTGGTTAACGGGCCAACTAACTCTGAACAAATTGACATTATTGTCAAAAATCTATTACTTATGTATCGAGATAGATTGATGACATAGTATCTACCATACTTCAATGCTTTGGTTAATGTTGGCACACGTTGTTTGCCTTAAAATATACTAACAAATAGTGATCACAAGTATACAGGCTGTGGTAGCACAGGATAAAAACCCAAGGTCGCACTCCTAATGATCACTACTTGGTTTTATTAATTTGTTTCTTAAGTGTAAGTAAAAGTAAAAGAAGTTCAAATTTTAGATTTAAAGGAAAGTAAATTAACAAGTGATGGAAAACTAACAATGTAAATTTGTAATATGCAATGATATGAATGAGTCTAGGGATATTCACAATCCATATTCCATCTTCCTTAAAGTTAAGCAATTGATTCAATGAATTTATGTTTAACTATCCAATTATTAATGCAACCATTCAATTAGAACTTATTATACTAGCTTTGGCATTCATAGAAGCAATCTAAGGAAAACATGAATCAGACAAAGGATTTAAGATTAAAACTTATATTCCTAATTCATTTAAGAATCTCAATTGAATAATTTCAAGTTTAGATTTCCACTCTCACTCCATCATCCAAACCCTAAATTAAACTAATTAGTGATCAAGATTGTTTATTTGAAATTAATCCAATTCAATCAAGCACAAGTTAAACATAAATCAAAGAATCAATTACTATTATTCATATCAAGACTAATTCATGCTCAATATCTAGACAATAAAAATTTAGCTTATTATTGATTTAATTCTCAACAAATTAACATTAAATTCCATTGGAAATCATGCTTAATCTCTTAAAACTAAGATTACCTAAAAGAATTAAAGAAAAATTGTTAAGAAAATAAACCTCAACTAAAGTATGAAAAATCCTAATCTCCTGGGAGAAATTCAACTTTAATCTTGTATACAAACTAAATTTATGAAAAACTAAGAAAAACAATGATGAAAAATGATGATAATCTCTCATAAATCCAAGTTAATCCTTAAAACTAAGTTTCTCTTTCAAGAAAACCCTTTAGACTCGGATTAGGAAGATATCTAAATTGAATGAATGACTAAAGTGAACTCCTTTAACCTAAAAATTCTAAAATTTTCCTTATATACACGATTTCAAGCATCGACACGACCCCATGAAGCTCGCGTATGACTCCTTGCCAAATTGTTTTGCCTCGTGTGGTTAAATAAAATTAACTTAGTAAATGGCACGACTCAACTTCAATCTGCTTGGCCATAATAACTTTCTGCATGGCTCGTGCCGTGACTAATTTCTTGCAATTTCTAGCTGAGTGAGTTGTACGGACCAAGCTTGATTGGCACGGCCTCAATGTGTTTTGCATTGGCCTGTGCCTTAGAAGAATTCCTTGAAACTTCCAAAAATTACTCGTTTCAAATCTCTTAATATGAGGAACTCCATCTTTCGATCCAATTACTATGTTTTTGTACAAATTCCTAATTTTCTATAAATAAACTTAACAAACACATTAAATACAGTTTTTGGGAAAAAATAAACTTAAATGCTAAGGGAAAATATGTATAATTATGCACAAAACACATGCCTTAAAGATAGGGTTGACTCAAGCCTCATAAAGGATGAAATCTAGACCTCGTCCTCTCGCTTCAAAAAAACAAATGTTGCCCAAAAAAAGGGCAGAGTCAATGCAATCTCTGCCTAGAAGCCAATCCAAATTAAGAGAAACCTGGGTGGGATAACACTTAGTCTTATTCTTAAAGAATGTTAAAAGAAAGGTGCATTCAAGCCTTTAAAGCTAAAACCCATTCTGAATCCTCTTCCTAAAAACTTCAACATGGACTATCATTAAGGGCTCGACCATAAAACAAACAATTACAAGCCCTCAAATATAAAATTCAAGATCTGATCGGTGATGATGAGCTTCTGTTACCCACTCCTAAAATTGGCACTAATCCTCTTCCAGGGCATAATATTAATGTAATCTTGGTTGACTTTTATGAAGGGGATTCTACACATCTCATCTTTGATGTTGTGCCCTTGAGCAATTTTTGACTACATCAGAGATGACCCACCTTCCTTAGCGAAGTCAATCTCCCAAAATTGCTCTAATTTAGATTGCCAAATGTCCTTAGGGAGGTCAATCCAACATGACTATTGTGGTGTCATTATTGACCTGAGAAACTTGGTTGATGAAATTGATGCTATCACTGTTAGACCTGTATGCCCTATAGCTCATTATAAATGTAATAATTAAATCCCAATGGCAATAAAATATATATTTTATTTAAATGAATTCCACGTTTATTATGATTTATATATGTTTCATTATCATTTTGTATGAGAAATTATTCTTAAAAAGTTAAGAATATGAGTGAAAGGTTCTCGTCACCTTAATGTTATAAAAATTGTTCATGGTCATAGAATTATCGATTGGGACATTAATAATTCGGAAGACCATCACCACTATTGTCATCCATTGTAAGTATGTGATTCTTATAATAATGGAGGTAGTGAGTCTCATGCTACAAACATGTGATGTTGTGACAACATGTGGACTCTCATGTGATAAGTAAGTTGAACAGGTGACATTAGACGATGAATACATGGGTTTTACTACAATCAATATTTAGTCATATAGGTCATAATTATGCATATAGTCCTTTGACTTGAGGTGGAATTTATCTAATATATTGGTGGGTGATATAGTGTATAATAGCATAGATATATTAGTTATTTAAGATGCACCTTACTCATTTTTAAGCCTATGTTTAGCACATTATAGTGCATTTTCTTGTCCAATTTCATTAATTATTGAACTAACATTTCTCTCAAGATTCCTCCTTAACCGTAAGGTTTTGAGAGTGTTTGTAAGATTTGATAGGCTTTGGAATGCATTTGAAAGTTATAAAACAAGAGGAAAGAAAAGCAGAGAAAAAGTTTGGAGTTTGAAGTGTGAAAGCCAAGTGTGCCGTGCAGTACCAGAGCCGTGCCGAG
>CAOJBK014102251.1:0-14234 GCA_948294925.1 Codiaeum variegatum | reverse complement strand
AATATCCTAAGCAATGGAAACTCTTTCCTTTGATATGTGAGAAGCTACCTATGTGGATTTCTTTATCCATTCTTATCTCATAAGTTAGAACAAATTATAGGTTCCTAACTAATCCTCATAGTTTGGCCCCATGAATTTTATTCATTAGTTATGCTTATTTAGTGGACGGGATTCGTTCATGTTATCATACTATTTGCAAAAAAATAATAAGACATAATTATTTTTTTAATTATTTATCCAAAACCATTTTAATTATTTTAATTATTTGTCCAAAACCGTTTAAGCTAACATCTCATGTTAAGCTTAATTTTTTTAATTGTTTGTCCAAAACCATTTGAATTAGTCATACCCATTTGTATCTCATACAAACTAAGACATAATTGAAATTTTCCTTTTTTGAAATAAACATTAAGGCATGTTATCATCTTTGTAAATTTAATTACATGTTTAATTTAATTATAATTAACAATTAATTATAATCATTAATATGATGCATACAAGCTAATAAGAATTACTATTGGTATGTGACTTACTAGGTTCATGTTCTAATTATCAATGGGATAAAGAAAACTATTTTCTTCCCACCAAGTGTGTTAACCTAATTCCACACTTTGTCCTATAACCTATAAGTCATGAGTGACATCTAGTACAACATATTACGACTACCCAATTAGAAATGAATGTCTGTGATCATATCCTTGACATTGCATGGACCTCTCGATCATAATTACTGTGCACTCGAATCCCTTCATTACGGATTCCCTATCTTAGCTAGGGTCATGGAATAGTCAAACCGTATGTGCTAGATCCTATGACCTCTATTCAGTTTGAGTTCTCAATAAACCTGGTTCCTATTAGAAACTCTTTCTAGTGAACCTTATCCACTCTGGCCAGAGATTTGCATATCAAGTTATAGAATTCCTTCTTTGGTTACCTAAGTTAATCAATCCTTTCTTGGATAAACACTTATCCCAACATACCACTAATTATGGCCATCACATGCCATATACTAATAACTAGCATCTATACATAAGCAGTAAAAAACCATAGCCACAAATATGTCAGATAACATGTCACCGCAAGTCTAAGGATTATATGCACAATCATGATATAGATGATGCGATATTGATTAGTAGGTAATGATCTATGTATCCATCATCTGACATCACTATTCAACTTACTCATACCATGAGTATGCTTACGTGTTTTCACGACATCAAATGTCTGTAGCTTGAGACTCACTACCTCCATAACAATAAGTATCTCACACTTATCATGGATGACAACTGAGGTGATGGTCTTTTAGATTAATGGCATCCTTCCCAATAATCCTATGACCATGAACAACCTTTAAAGCATCTGTATAAAGGGAAATCTGTCACTCATATTCTCAAACTCTTTATGAATAGATTCCCTACAGAATACTTAAGGGACATATATACATTTGATATAAGGAATGTTTTCATTTAAAGAACATATATACTTAAGCTAGTTAATTTTCATTTACATTCACATGATGAATGTAAGCTCTAGGGCATACACTACTAACAATATACCCCCAGGTAATGCCTTAGTTTATGACAGACCCAAATTTAGAGCCATACAAAGATTTTCAATGTATTTGTACTTGAACTTGTGAGCCAGCATTCTCTTACTAAAGTAGAAAATGGCATTCTCTTATGGGAATCTAGGGCGTTCTATGCTAGCATTTACCCTATGGCTTCTTTACTGATAGATAAATAGAGTAATAGTGGTTGACCAGGTTTAAGTGGTTGTAGAATTGGCAGATTTAGATGGTACTTCTTAATTGTTTAGAGGAGTTTTTCTTAAGCAGGTTAAATATTGGTCTTCAAGTGTCTCCTAACTAGTGGATGAATCGACTGATGTATTAGAGGCAACCTAGAAAGCCTCTTATCTCTTTTTTTTTTTAATTTTAAGAGGCGACATGTCTAGAATGGCCTTAGATATAGCCGGGTAAACCTCAATGCCTTTCTTGCTAACTGTATAACCTAGTAAGACTCTAGATGAGGCTCTAAATATGCACTTATTGGGGTTGAGCTTAAGGTTATATTATCAAAGTCTAAGGAAGAACTTCTCCAATGCTTGCAGATGCTATTTGACAGTAGCACCTTTAATAACCATGTCCTAAACATAGACTTCCACTTTATTATGCATCATGTCATAGAAGATTGTATTCGCCCTCCTTTGGTAGGTGGCTCTGAAATTCTTCAACCTAAACTGCATTTCTTTGTACTAGTAAGTGCCCTATTTTATGGTAAAAGCGATCTTTTCCTTGTATGGAGGATGAACTAGGATTTGATTGTACCCCGCAGCCACATCGGTTAAGGAAACCATCATTAAACCAGCTAGTGCATTAACCAGAAGGTCCCTGTGGGGAAGTGGGAAATCATCCTTAGGACATGCCTTGTTCAAATCTCGATAATCCACAAACATCCTAAATTTTTTGTCTTTCTTCGATACAGGGACGATGTTCGCCAACTAGGATGGTGTTAGCAGTGTATACCCTAGAGCTTACACTCAACATGTGAATGTAAACAAATACCTAACTAGCTTTAGTATATATCTTCTTTAAATGAAAACATTCCTTGTATCGAACATATATATGTCCTTATAATTAATCTTACTAGAATTGAGAAAATTTTATGAAATATAGATTCTTCAAAATAGTAAAAGCTATGAAATTTAAATGGATTCTGTGTATGCGAACCAAGCCTATGAACTTGTAAAATCCACCTGAGAGGTGATTCCCATAAGATAAAAGGAATTTCAAGTGAGAGATTGGCATAACCAGAAACGTGACAACTTTATGTGCAAACCAAGTTTATGGACTTGTCAATCCACCTAAGGGGTGATTCCCATAGGATAAAAGGAACTTCAAGTCAAATATTGGTGCATACAGAGATGTCACAATGTTTAAAGCAAAGCTTATAGTGAAAACATCTTGCTATGGGGAAAAGGGTTTACCATCAGGTTGTTAACAATGTAGGCCCTAGAGCTTACGCTCAGCATGTGAATGTAAATAAAAACCTTACTGGCTTTAGTATATATGTTCTTTAAGTGAAAACATTCCTTATATAGAACGTATATATGTCCCTTAAGTATTTTATGGGGAATCTATTCTCAAAGAATTTAAGAATATGCATGACAGATTGTCCTTTTAATAGATGCTTTAAAGTTATTCACGGTCATAAGATTATTCATAGGGATGCCATTAATCTGGAAGACCATCACCTCTGTTATCATCCATGATGAGTATTGGATACTTATTGGTATGGAGGTAGTGAGTCTCATGCTACAGACATATGATGTCGTGACAACACATGAGCACACTAATGAGATGAGTAAGTTGAACTGTGATGTTAGATGATGGATACATGAGTTGTTATCTACCAGTTAATATAGTATCATCTAGATCATAATTATGCATATAATCCTTATACTTGAGGTAACATGTTATCTGGTATATTGGTGGCTATGGTTTGTCACTGCTTACATATCGATGCTAGTCATGTATTGGTATATGGCATTTGGTGGCCATAATCAGTGGTATGTTGGGATAATTATTTAACCAAGAAAGGATTCATTAACTTGGGAAACCAAGGAAGGATTCCTATGACTTCTTGTTATTCTTGACATGCAAATCTCTGGCAATGGTGGATAAGGTTCACTAGAAAGAATTTCTAGTTGGAATCTATTTATCGAGAAATGATACCATATAGAAGTCCTATGATCTAGCACATAAGGTTTGACTTCTTCAATGACCCTATCTAAGATCGAGAATTTATAATGAAAGGATTCGAGTGCATGATAAGTATGATCAAGAGGTCCATGCTAATGTAAATGATATGATCACTGACTTTCATTTCTAATTGCATAGTTGTGATATGTTATGCATGACATCACTCATGACTTATTGGACTAAGAGTGGATAGGTTAACACACTTGGTGGGAAGAAAAGAGTTTCTTTATCCCATTGCTAATTAAAACATGAACCTAGTAAGTCACATACCAATTGATGATTCTAATTAGTTTGTTTGCATCATATTAATGATTAATTAAAGGGTTTAATTAATTATTAATAATGATAGAATTAAATATGTAATTAAATTTACAGCACCCTAACATGTCTAGATGTTTAATTCACATAGAGAAAATTTCAATTAAGTCTTTGTTTGTATGGGATAGAAATGGGTAGGACTAATTAAAATGGTTTTGGACTAATAATCAAAATAATTAAGCTTGACATGAAAATGTTAGTTTAATCCACATGAGATGTGGTTAATTAAGATTTAAAAATGATTCCTACTAATTATATACTTAATCTAGTTGATTATTTGATTAGTCAATTAGTCAATTATCAACTAGAACAAGTAACCATAATTTTCCAACATAATTCCTTAATTTAAGGAAAAGTGGTTGGAAGAAGTATGGGTATAAATAGACAAAGGCTTCATCTTTTTTCCTAACAATTTCTCACACTCAAAGATAGAAGATGATGGAGCAACTATTCATCATCTTCTGTAATGAGCTAGAGAGAGAAGCTCTCTTAGAGTTAGTTAGAGATAGATAGGGACGCCATTAATCTGGAAGACCATCACCTCTATTGTGATACAAGATAAGTATGAGATACTTAATGGTATGGAGGTATTGAGTCTCATGCTATAGACATGTGATGTCATGACAAAACGTGAACATACTCATGGTATGAGTAAATTGAAGAGTGACATTAGATGATGGATAAATTGGTCATTACCAACTAGTCAATATCACACCATCTAGATCATGATTGTGCATATAATCATTAGACTTGAGGTGATATGGTATCTAGCATATTGGTGGCTATGGTTTGTTACTGCTTACATACCGATGCTAGTCATGTATTGGTATATGGAATGTGGTGGCCATAATCAGTGGTATATTGGGATAAGTGTTTAACCAAGAAAGGATTCATTAACTTTGGTAACCAAGGTAGGAATCTTATGATTTTTTGTTGTTCTTAATATGTGAATCCCTGGCCAGGGTGGATAAGGTTCACTAGAAAGAGTTTCTAATAGGAACTGGTTTATGGAGAACTCACACTGGGTAGAAGTCATATAATCTAGTACATAGGGTTTGTCTTCTTCTATGACCCTAGCTAAGATCAGGAATCCGTAATGAAGGGATTTTAGTGCATGGTAATTATGATTGAGAGCTCTATTCAATGTCAAGGATATGATCACTAACATTCATTTCTAATTAGGTAGTCATGTTATATTATGCTAGACTGTTAGTGTTGTATGCCCTAGAGCGTATACTTTATGTATATATTTGTAATCTTAATCCATTAATGGCTATTAATATATATGTTTTTGTTTAATGATCATTTTCATTTTAGTACATTACGTATATATGTTCCTTAAGTTCTATGTAAGAGAATCTATTCTCAAAGAGTTTGGGAATTCAGAGATAGATTCTTTTTGTTACAAACTTTAAAGTAAGTTCACGATCATAGGATTATTGCTAAGAATGTCATTAATCCGAAGAGACTGTCACCTTTGTTGTCATCCATGACAAGTATGAGATACTTATTGGTATGGAGGTAGTGAGTCCCACACAACAGACATGTGATGTCATAACAATAAGTGGATACTCATGAGATGAGTAAGTCGAACAGTGATTTTAGATGATAGACACATAGGTTTTATCCATTAGTCAATTTCTGATCATCTATATTGTAATTGTGCATATTATCCTTAGACTTGAGGTGACATGTTATCTAACATATTGGTGGCTATGGTTTGTTACTGCTTATATACTGATGCTAATCAAGTATTGGTATATGGCATGTAGTGGACATAATTAGTGGTATGTTGAGATAAGTGATCTCCAAGAAAGAATTCATTTACTTGGGTAAACAAGAAAGGAATCCTATGACTTCTGGTTGTTCTCGATTTACAAATCCTTGGCCAAGGTAGTAAAGATTCACAAGAAAGAGTTTCTAGTAAGAATCAGTTTATAAAGAATTAGAACTGGATAGAAGTCATTTGATCTAGCATATATGGTTTGACTATTCCATGACCATAGCTAAGATCGGGAATCCGTAATGAAGGGATTCAAGTTCATGGTAATTATAATCAAGAGGTCCATGAAATGTCAATGATACAATTACCGACATTCATTTCTAATTAGTTAGTCGTGATATGTTTTACTAGATGTCAATCACGACTTATAGGACTAAGTATAAATTGTGGGTTACATACTTGGTGGAAGAAAAGAGTTTTCTTTATCCCATAGCTAATTAGAACATGAACCCAGTAAGTCACACACCATAAAGAATTTCCCATGGCTTGCAATTAATCATATCAATAATTGATTAAAGAGTTTAATTAATTATTAATAATGATTGAATTAGACTTGTAATTAAATTTATAAATATGCCAGCATGTATTGAAGTCTAATTAAAAGGGATTAATTCAATTAAGTCTTAGTTTGTATGAGATACAAATAGGTATGACTAATTGAATGGTTTTGGACTAAATTAAATAATTAGGCTTAATCATGAGATGATTAACCTAATACACATTAGATATGGTTAATGAGGGATTAACGATGGTTCCTACTAATGATGCCTTAATGTTGTTTGACCTATTGACTAATCCTTTAGTCAAATGGACAAACAATCACATTCCTTATTTACTCCCAAAATTAAGGAAAAGGAAAGGTAGATCATTGGTATAATAGCATTAGCTCTTCATCTTTTTCCTTAAGAGATTTGAACTCTAGCACATTCGTCTTCTTCTCCAAAGAACTAGAGTGAGAAGCTTTCTAAGAGTTAGAGAGAGAAAGTTAAAATCTATTTATCATTTTAGTGAGAGGGAGTTTATTTTTGAAGAAGAGTTCTTCAACTATAAACCGTACTTCTCAATCCTTAAGAAGGAGTGTGTGTGGGACTCAAAGTCCAATCAAATCCCCAAAGGTCTTAAGTTCTCAAGCAAGAAGCAAGAACTAAACATTTAGGAAACAAGAGAGGGTTCAAGCTTCTTCAAGAAGAAAAGGAAACATATGCCATTAGGAAAGCTTTGGTGTGAGTCAATCTAGAGGCTTCACAATTATGGAGCTAAATGAAGTAGGGAGTTGAGGTATTTGATACATTCTATCCCTTCTTAATTGCTATTGTGTTTTGCACAATAATTAGTAAAGTATCCTTGATATTGAATATGGGTCCAAACTTAGGTCTAGCTATTTATCAAAGATTTTAATGAATAACTAAGCCAACCATGCTAAAAGAGTTTTGGCATAGTAAATCATTTTGTAAAAAGTATTGAAAATCAAAAATCAAGTCACATTGAATTTTCAAAAACCTTTTCAGCTTTCGCTGTTTGACTCGCAATTCATCCTTCATAGACGTCACTCACGACTTATGGAACTAAGTGTGTGATGAGGATTATACACTTGTAGGAATAAAAGAGTTTTCTTTATCCCATTGCCAATTTGAACATGAACCTAGTCAGTCACATACCATATAGCAATTCCCATTAGCTTGTATTTATCATATTAATAATTAATTAACAAGTTTAATTAATTATTAATGATGATTGAATTAAACATGTAATTAAATTTACAAAGATATTAGCATGTTTTGATGTTTAATTCATTTCAATTATGTCATAGGTTTTATGAGATACAAATGGGCATGACTAATTGAAATGGTTTTGGACAAACAAATAAAATAATTAACCTTAACATGAGATGTTAGCTTATTCCAAATTAGATGTGGTGAATTAAAATTTAAAGGTGATTCCTACTAATTATATGATTAATCTAGTTGACTAATTGACTAGTCAAATTTCAACTAAAACAAGCAACCAATTTTTCTAACATGTTTCCTTAATTTGAGGAAAAGTTGTTTGGAGTATAAAAGAGATGTTTTCATCATTTTGCCTAAGCCAATCCACTCACTCAACCTAAAGAAGATGAAGAAGAACTATTCATCTTCTTTAACCTTAGGTTAGAGAGAGAAAATCTCTAAGAATTAGAGAGAGAAAGCTTAAATTCACACTAAATAGAGAGAGAAAATTCATTTTGAAGAAGAGTTCTTCAAGAACAAACTCTTCTTCTATTATCCTTTAAGAAAGGAGTGTGGAGAAGCTTGGAAGTCCAAAACTAATCCTCAAGTCTCAAATTCTCAAGTAAAGGAGTAGGGATCAAAAGTTTGGGTAACTAAAGAGAGATGATTCAAGCTGCTTGAAGAGAATTAAAGAACAAGCTTTTGAAAAAAGCTAGGTATGTTTCAAGCTGGAGGCTTCGCAATTGAGGAGCTTAACAAAGGAGGATGAGAGGTATTTTTACTTCAAACCTTTCTTTGTTCAACTTGTGTTTTGTACATAAATTGGTGAACTATCCTTGGTTGAAGTTATAGGTCAAAACTTAGGTTTAGACATTTGTCAAAGAGTTTGATAAATGACTAAACCTTCTATGTTAAACGAGTTTTAACATAGAACCAATTTTAAAAGAGTTTAAAAATTTCTAAAGTTTTTGTTAAAAGAGTTTTGATAAAAATGTTTAAGTAATCAAACCCTAGGTTATGGAAATGTTTCAAAGTGTTTGAATAATTGTCTGACCTAATTTTGTTAATAGTGTTTTAACAAAGTTATATTTTCGAAAAAGTTTTGAAAACTGAAAATCGAATCCTTTTTCAATTCGTGAATTTTCCTTCTATTTCTGTTATGCGACTCCAGAACATTTCCTTCAAATGGATAGATTATTGCTTCAATGAAGTTGTGGGCAAGTTGCTTAGCCACTTCCTCTTTGATTGAATTGAACAAGCTAGCTTCATGCACCTGAGCTTCTTTTTGAAAGGCTTACAATTTGGGTAGGTCAGAATCTTGCAGACGGCAATGCTTGGATTGAGGACGGTTATGTCACTGAGCTTCCAAGCTAAGCAAACTTTAAACCTCTTAATGGTAGACTCAGTGTCCTACTTGTTCAAGCATATAGGTGCAATGTATGTGTTTTTAGGCATGTCATGAGTGCTAGTGTTTATGGGCTCTTTAAATAAGTCTTTTAGTTTGTTTATTTTTTTATTCTCCTTTTTTGATTTACTGAGGTCAAATTCATCAGTTGGAACATTAAAATAAAATAAAGAGACAGGCCCATAACAAGAAAATTTGGTTATCTTATTGAATGAAATTGAGGGTAGGTCCATAATTACATCAAATTCATAATTAAAGCCTGATGGACCTGTTACATCAATTTTAGACTCAAAAGAAGATGAAGAGATGAGGACTCAGACTCAGTCTCTGATTTAGAATCAACAACTCTAATAGGGCTCTCATCAAAGTGCTAGTTCTTCAGTTTTCTAATGGTAGTCATGATCAGAGTTGAGAGGGTAGTTTTCTCCTCTTTGTCAGTCAGGATGGCTAATTCTCTAAAGAGGCTAGCCTCCATGTTTTCCTCATAGTTATTAGCTAAAGAGTAAATCAAGGCATAGTCTTCAGCCTGAAGCTTCACATTAGCAAAGATTTCAAAACTAGGAATTCTAATATATTAGGTGGTAACCCAGGATAAAAGGAGTAGAAAATATGAAGTCATTGAAGGACTCAACTCTTTGTTGATTCTTCCTAAGGCCCAATCTAGGGAAATAAGTAATGTGTTTCATAATATTCTCAATCATGGGGTTGCAGTATGGATCAAAATCCAATGTGATTGCTTTCTTTAGTTTCTCAGTAGTATGAATGAACTGGACAAAGGAGAAGCGAGATAAAGGATGTACTGGTAATTCAAGTTAAATCTCCAAAATGGGAACTGTGTTTGGGACTTCGGATTTTCCAGATGTGTCTGATTTGATGGTACAATTCCATTATTCAATAACAACTTAATCTATTGATGTAAAGTTGATGGCACAACATTAGCCTGGTGTATCCAGGGTCTTCCTAGAAGTAGGTTGAAGTAGGAGGGCACATCTATAACTTGAAATGGTACTTTGAAATTGGTTGGGTCAATAGTCATAGTCAGAGTCGCCAATCCCAAAAATTCTCTTTTTGAGTTATCATAACCCCATACAATTTGATCTAAAGGGTTGAAATCAATAGTACTTAACCCAACCTTAAGCGGGAAGACATTCAGTGCTGACCCATTTTCAACCAAAGTCATTGGGACAATCTTCTACCTTGTGATGACTGTGATGTATAGGGCATCATTATGAGGTCCCCCGGGTGGGATTTTATTTTCAGAGAAAGAGATTGATGCCACCTTCATAGAACTAACGATTGATGAAATTAGAGTCTCTAGAGAGATATCAGGTGACGTTTAACATTGGCTTAATGCTTTGCAAAGAGCTTGGTAGTGAGGATAAGATGACATAAGTAGACTCCAGATATAAATGTTAAAAGTTCCCTTGGATTAAGCCATTGGTTGGCTTGTAGATAGGGGAGCAATAGGTGCTTGTGTGATCCTCCCACTTTTGGTGATAGCATCAATATCATTACCCAAGTTTCTTTGATAAATAATAACATATCAGTAGTTATTGCAGATTGACCTCCTTAAGAAAGGTTGACCAACCAAAGGTGAGCAATTTAGAGAGGACTTCTGTAAGGAAAATTGGCCCTCTTCAATGTAGTGATAATTTCTTAAGTGTACAGCATCAGAGATAAGGTGTATTGAATCCCCTTCCTCAAACTCATTCAAGATTGCTTTCACATTATGCTTTGGTGGGGGATTTGTACCAATGTTTATAGTGGATAGGAGCATATCATTATCATCAATTAGATTTTGGATATTGTTTCTGAGGGCCTTGTAGTCGTTAGTTTTGTGGCCTGGCCCTTGATGATTGTCACACCTTTTAGACATGTTAAAGTTCTTTGGTAATGGATTCTGAATGGGCTTGGATTCCAATGGTTGGAATGCACACTTTTCTAAGTATTTCTTTAGGAGAAAACTTAATGTCAATCCCTTCAAATTAGTGAATTCCGTCCTTTTGATCTGTATAGGCTTTTGAGTCGAAATTGCATTGACCCCACCTTATTTTTTAGTACTACTAGTCTTCTTGAAATGGGAGGATGATGTCCGAGTTTTGTCCTTGATGAGACCAAAATTCTACCATCTTCTAGGTGATTGCTGATATTCACTAATGCTTTGAAATCAGGCAAGTATTGTGTCATCAATTTGTCTCGATACACAGACAATAAATTCTTGATTATAATGTCAATTTGATCTAAGTCAATTGGCCAATTTACCATTTGGGAGGCTTTCTTCCTCCATCCAGTAATGAAAGCATAAAATGTTTCTTTGGGCATATGTTTAGTTATTTCTGAGCCTTTTCTTTTAACATAAATTTTCTTGATTATAAGAATATTGTTTTACAAATTCATTAGATATGGACTTCTAAGTCTATTTCTTGAAATCCTCTAATTTAATGAACTAGTTCAAAGTCGTACCAGTAAGCGACTATTAGATGAGCTAAGTAAGGAGCTCGCCTTCCATGCCCAAAGGGTGCAAAGTGCCATCATAGATTCTCAGGTGAGTGATGGGGCAAGAAGTACAATCAAAGTTTTCAAACATAGGCATCTAGAACTTGGGCGAAAGCCTGATGTTGGGGAAGGGACTCAGTGCCTTCACATCAATGACATTCTCTTTATCTTTAAAGCCTTGAGAGTCTTTTCTAATTCCTTATACTTCTTAACTATAGTCTTTAGGAGTGGGTGATCTTAGGCCCCCTTTAAGAAAGGATCTGCAGTAGTAGTACCATAGTCAGTTTGTGGATTCAGAATAATCACTTCATCAGCCAAAGGTTCTTTCCCAGAGTTAGAAGAGGAAGCATGGTTGGTAGGATGGACCCCAACTTGAGCCAACATAGCTTGCACTTTACCTAGGATGGTCTGCTCTTATAATTGCACTATAGCAGAAATGGTCACTTGTTGTGTTTTCATAGCCTCATCTTGCTTCTTTAAGAATTCAACCAGCATGGAGGCGATGTTAGCAGGTGGAGCATTTTAAGCAAGGCAGTGGCATTAGGTGCAATGGCATCAACAATAATAGCAGGTTTGAGGGTGTTGTTGCCTTCCAAGTTTGACATGTTAACCTTTGGACAAAGAAAAGGTAGGGTGTCAGCTTTTTTTTTAAAAAAAAGAAATAGGTTGGTAGCAAGTAGGTAGGTATGAATAAAAAAGGGTGGATTTTTTTAGAATGGTGTGCAACAGTTCACTTAGTCCAATTTTATTTTGGATGTAGTGATACATGTATGCATGAATGAAAAAGGTTTCATGATGATAATTATAATTAGAGTCTTTAGGGTACGTGTGCCCTAGGGTCAATGCTAATCATTACATGAGACCTTGGTGGTTTAAAGGCTCCCTAACAACTAGAGGTGCGATATACCTATCCACATGTGAAACAAGGAGGTTCATATGGGTCCAACGGCTACGTGCAACCTCGCCATCCCAATAGAAAGGATCAGAGAGTATGCCTTGGAGTTGGATGATTTTAGTACAGGCAAAGAAGTCCTAAGGAAGAAGCTTACTCGATGTTACTTTCTATCCGGGTTTTCCTAAAATAAGGGAGCATGTTAAGTGATGCATGAAACTGACTTCCATATAGTTTTAAGCCAAAATCTATTTTTATTAAGAAAATAATCCACTTAGTTTGTAAGTTTCCAAATGTCCCTAGTGGAGTCGCCAGCTGTGAGGTTCCGTCCGAGCTTGTGAGATTCCTAGTGATCCTTCGAGTTTATGGCTTGAGAAAATCGACCACAAGGGGTCAGATAATGTATGGCATCACGGTTATGGATAGGTCCCACATTTGTACACTCCACATGTGTTTGTTGGTGTGCACATGTGATGTGTCAAGAGTTGCCACTTAATCTTTAAGAAAATGATTTTTTCTTAGGTGATTAAGAAACCATTTTTGTAAAACTCCAATTTTAAGAAAATCTAATTATTTTTCCAATTTAGAAAAGGCTAGCTCTTGAACCATAGTTGAGTTATGGGATTCGTAATTAGATAAAAACATTTATTTAGAAAAGGATTTTTCCAATTTCATAAATAATTTTGGCTTAAGAAAAGTATGGTTTCAGTTAAAAAGTAATTTTCGTGTATGCATTGCATATCATGTGATGCATGAACAAATAAAGCATGGAAAATTATGATGCATGAATAGACTATTATATGCATGGCATCAATAAAATAGAGAGTGGTAAAGAAATTAAACAAGGGTCCCCCCTCTAACCCACTGTGGGTTTGAGGGAAGGCATACATCCCCAATGAAAGCGATAAAATTAATTACATTGAAAAATAAAAAATCAATAGGGGATCCTTTCTCCTGTCCAAATGGATATCGGAAATGCACACATTCCCCAATATAGATACAAATCCAATGGAAATAATAAAAATAACTACAACAATACATAAAAAAGAAACATTTACTAATAATAAGAAATAGTAAAATAAATGAAAAGGGAAAAGTAAAGAAAAACATAATTTGGAGTTGAAGCCTATGAAATAAGCTTGACAGTGTATCATGTTGAATAGGAATCAAACCCTACACCGTTCTCACTTCTCACGAAGGGTGGGGTTGTTCTGATAAACAAATGGGTGGTGGTTTGGTTGGTTCAGAAGATAATTTATTTCATTTAATAAAACTATTAACCAAATAGGTTATTAATCAGTTTAACATTTTGATTAATGAAAAAGGATTTTTAATAATGTGATTAACCAAGTTCATTTTAGGGCTTTAATCCGATTCATTTTTAGGAAAATTAGGTTTTGATAAAATAAATGCCCTATTTCAGATTAAAGGGCTTGATTCAATTTATTTTAGAAAAATGAGATTAATGTCATAAAAATCGCTTAGCTAAGGTTAAGGCTTAGTTTAGACTCAAACGAATGAGAAATACTATACTGAAACTACCTCTGGTTTGCGAAACCTCGGAATAGGTTTCTATGAAGGCTTGATGTATCCGAAACATGTCGCCTTTGTACTCAAAGAGAACTGTTGATCGAATGTCTGGGATAGGAAGTATTGAAATTTTGGCAATTCTGGTGTTTAGGATCGTGTTTAGGTGTTTGTAATTTTGAAAATAGAGTTTGAATGTGTAAAAGCTGAATTGGAAGTCTAAAAAAGTGAACCCTAAAATTGTTCTGTAGGGTCAAATTTATAGAAAACTGGGTCGAAAAATTTGAGAAAGTCAAAATGTGTGCGTTTAGACCAAATGTATGTTTTTGGAACCAAACACGTACATT
>CAOJBK014100832.1:0-10520 GCA_948294925.1 Codiaeum variegatum | reverse complement strand
GTGGCTAATGATGGGATGGGAGGAGATATAGCACACTTGACTGGGGCCCCTGAAGAAAGGGTGATAGAGAAAAGCAAGTTAGTAGCTCGAAGTGGGGAGACGTCAGAGTTCTTGTTCTATAATGGTCAGAGGCAATGGGTTGATGAAGAGGGGCCAGGGCCAAGAAAGGAGAGTCTGATTGTCATCAAGGCCATCATCTCAAACTACAACGTCCATAGGATCTTAGTGGATAATGGGAGTTCTACTAACCTGTTGTCCTTTGAAGCATACCAAAAGATGGAAATCAAGGGGTATGAGCTAAAAGAATTGAAAAACCCCATTTGGACCTTGGAAAAAATAGAGATCCCTATGGAAGGATATATCCAGTTGCCCTTCACTATAGGAGTCGCTCCGAAGAGTGTGACGGTTTTGGCATTCTTCGTGGTAGTAAAGATTCTAATGGCATATAATGTTTCGATGGGAAGGCCACTACTTAGTGATTTAGATGTGAATACTAATGTATGAGAGGAAGGCTCAGAGTTCCTTTGCCAGACGAAATAGAATGTTGCGTATACATCACTGCAGTACAAGAGCTGGGAGTAGATTATACCCATAAAAGAAAGAGTCTGGTCCATATACAGACGGAAGAAATGTGTATAGTCCAAGAGGGGGAGAAGGTAATAGATCAGAGGAATCGGCCAGTAGAAGAATTGGAGTCATTCCCAACTAGTGAGGGAAACCAAAGCAGAAGCTTGAAGATAAATAATGGGTTAGAAGAAAAGGAGGCAAAGAATTTCCTAATGAGCCATAAAGGAACTTTCGCTTGGGACTCCTCATAAATTTCGGGGATCAACCTTGAAGTGGTGATGCACAGGCTTAATGTAGATCCAACCTTTAAGCCAATAAAGCAGAAAAAGTGATGCTTCGAAGTGGAAAGGCAAACAGTCATTGATGAGAAAGTGGAAAAGTTGATGGAAGAAGGGTTCATTCGGGAGGTTCAGTTCCCCGAGTTGCTAGCGAATGTAGTTTTGGTAAGGAAACTCAATGGCAGCTACAGAATGTGCGTCGACTTCACGAACTTAAATAAAGCTTATCCCAAGGACTCATACCCGTTGCCGATGATAGACAACTTGGTGGATTCCACAACAGGGTACAAGTTTCTTTCGTACTTTGATGCGAAGCAGGGATATCACCAAATAAAGATGGACCCAAAGGACGAGGAAAAAATTGCATTCATTACTGAGAATGGCACATATTGTTACACCTTCATGCCCTTTGGCCTAAAAAATGCAGGAGCAGCATGCCAGAGGTTGGTAAATAAGATGTTCAAAGACCAGCTGGGCCAGAATTTGGAGGCCTATGTTGGTGACATGATTGTTAAGAGCAAAAGATTTAAGGAGCATATAGATGTCTTGAGGGAAGTCTTCGAAGATATGAATCATTATGGAATGAGGTTAAATCCCGAGAAGTGTGCCTTTTTCATCCAAGGAGGAAAGTTCCTCGGTACCAGGTTAGTGAAAGAGAAATTGAGCCTAATCCAGATAAAGTGAAGGCTATCTTGGATATGCCATCACCTAGCAACGTAAAGGAAGTACAAAAGTTGACGAGGAGGCTGTTAGCCCTTGGTCGATTCATGTCTAAAGCAGCAAAAAGATACCTACCATTTTTCAGAAAGTTGAGGAAGAATGCATCTTTTGAATGTTCAGAAGATTGTCAAAAGGCCTTCAAGGAACTTAATAATTACCTAGGGTCTGAGCAGGTGCTAAGTAAAAGTAGTGTCAGGAGTCCAAGAAGGGGTGAATTGGACTTTTTAGAATTTTCCAGACTCAAAAGTCCAATGGCTTCAATCAGTTGCCTGATGCAAACGACCTTGATATCTATATGAGCATTAGGGACCTAACAGATGTATCAGTGGTAAGCCAGTCACTGGATTAGAAGCCTAATCATTAAGTCGCCTTTTATTCATCGATATATTTTACTTGAATTCTAACCTAGTCAATGTTAAAAGAGTTTTAGCAAAATATAATTTTCAAAAAAGTTTTAAAAATCGTAATGCAAATCTTTTGTGATTCAACTTCCCTTTCTGCTGCTTCCGCTACACGGCTCATTAATTTCACCCTTCACCTCTTAGTTAGCGAAGTTGTCCAGATCAGCTTACATGGGAGCATGGCAAGAATGGTATACATTCAGTGAAGAGTGGCTATCATGTCATCACAGCAAGGTATAATCCTTCCCCTTAAATATCTTTTTCTTATTGAAAATTGATTTAGACTTTGAATATTCAATATAAAATCATAAACTTTATATGGCATATTTGTTGTGATTGCTTGCCAAATTATTCAAATTTGAAAAAGAGGAGTATGGATGTGCCTGATTTTTTCCCATTATGTAATAATCTTGAAGAATCTCTCATCCATCTTTTTCTCAATTGTCACTTTGCACGTCAAGTTTGGATGATATCTAATTGTGATCTCCAATATCCTAATGCTGCTTGTTTTATTGATTGGTTGAATTCTCTATTTCATGTTGCTGATGCTGATTTTCTTGAAAGATTCGCTTGTCTCTTGCGGTCAATATGGCATGCTCGTAATCAGCTTATGTGGAATAGAAAATCCCAATATGCTACTGAAGTCATTTTTGCAGCTGCATCTATTCAAAATCAATGGAAAGTTTCTCGCCTTACTCAAAACTCTGTTGCTGCTAATTCTAGAGCTACTATTACAAGTAAGTGGTCAAAGCCTCCTTCCGGCTACCTTAAATGTAATTTTGATGCTGCCCTCTCTCCTTCTCTGCGTCAATCTTCCTATGGTTTTGTTGTTCGTGATGATGGGACCTTTGTTGCAGCACAAAATGGACATTTATCTTACCCTCTTTATCCTTAATTAGCATAAGCTATGTCATGTAGAGAGGCCCACTCATGGTTGCTGGACTTTGGTTATAGTCGAGTCATCATAGAGACTGATTGTCAAGTTTTGGCTCAAGCAATTTCATGCCCCTCAATAGACAGATCTTTATGTAGAATTGTTATTTCTGATTGTATCTCTATTTTAAAAGAGTTGTCTGATTGTAAGCTCTGTTTTATTAAGAAATCAGCAAATCAATTTGCTCATGTCTAAGCAAAAGCCATTGGTTACCAATCTGGTCTTGGGGAATGGCAGTATTCTCCACCTTCTTGTCTTTTGGATGGTTTATCCTCTGATTTAATAGAATTTATCCTTTTCCCTTCAAAAAAAGGTTCAAAAAAAAAAAAAGTAGCCTAACAGTATTATACCTATTCTTACGTTATTAGTTAACATATAGGACAAACAAATAATTATATAAAAAAAATAGAATAAAGGATTAGTAAGTGGAAAAAAGCCATCATTCAAAAAAAAATATTGAAGATTTACTATATATCTTCAAATTATGTTTTCTCAATTAATTAATTAATGAGTAATAAATAAATAAAAAATCAATCCTTTTAAGAAAATTTACAACTATTTATTTGTTTAGTATAGCTATGTTTAGGAAAATTTTTAAAAAATCTACACATATTATTATATTAACAATAACAATATTCTTTTTTTTTAAAGTAACAATATCACTACTTTATACAAATATTAGATTTATCTATCCTCCCAAAAAAATTTAACAATAAACTCTTATATATATATATATATATATATATATATATATATATATATATATAGGACAAACTCTTTTATGTTCATTTTGAATACATAATATTCTATGACAATATTTTAATAATATTGTACCCATAATATTTTAGGATTAATTTGCAAAAAAAAAAAATCAATTATAGAGAAAATTGTAAATTTAACACGACCTTTTAATTTTGATAATGAAATACACAAACTTTCAAATTTTTAGCAAAATTAACTTATGATCGGAATCTCAATTTTTTTCAGCGACTGGAACTGACATGATAATAATTTTTATTTTTCAAAGATTTTTTTAAGTTGACAGAGAATAAAAAGATTAACATAGATTAATAATTTTTCATGGCTAAAAAATATTCTAAGGTGTTTAAAAAATTAAAAAAAAAAATTCTACGATGAAAAATTTTGGATTTTGGTCATATGACAATTTAGTCAAAACTTGAAAGTTCATATATGGA
This sequence comes from Codiaeum variegatum, assembly GCA_948294925.1. NCBI lineage: Eukaryota > Viridiplantae > Streptophyta > Magnoliopsida > Malpighiales > Euphorbiaceae > Codiaeum > Codiaeum variegatum. The sequence goes on along the minus strand of CAOJBK014100832.1, from coordinate 6,424 downwards.
ATTATCAAAATTAAAAATTTGTGCTAAATCCACAATTATAATTCGTATTTTTTTTTCCAATTAACCTTATTTTGTAAAGATTATGCATTATTCTAAAAACTTGATAGATTTATTAGAGATGTTTAATGCACAATTATATGTTGCACAATTGAGAGAGATTTTGGGGTATACTATGAAAGTATATTGTAAATCTGAATAAAAAGAACACATTAAAGAATAGAATATATAAAGAAAAATAAAATATAGGTTAATTATAAAATTATAAAATGTATATTATAATCATAGTTCAACATTATAAAAATAATAACAAGACTAATCTTGATATAAATTAAAATTAATCTCTTTAATAATGTTTGCATTTCACCAACTATTTCTACATAATCTAAATCTAGAACCATAATTTTGAGTCTTCATTAAGTTTAAAATTCAATAATATTTATTATTTGATTATCAAAATTAAAATTATTTGTTATGATTGAATTAGAGAGAGAGAGAAAGAGGGAGAGAATAGTATGATAAGTAAATTTATTGAATTTTGCTCACTAAATATTATATTTATACATTCTTATTGGTTAATATAATAATTTTTTTAAAACAAATTAATATAATAATTAAACCGTTTTCTTCCAAATGGTAAAGAAACAATAAAGTACCCTTCCCTCAAAAAATAATAATAATAAAATAAAGAACCCCACAGATGTACTATATACCCTTCCCTACTTGTCATCTTTATAATATAACTAGACCCGTGCGTTTTCATTCTTAAATAAAATAAAATTATTATCAATAAAAAATCACACACATTAACTAATCATCAGAACTAAACATTTATGCATTAAGTTCAACATCAAAATTTCATTGATTCATAGGTAGAATAAGTTGTTTTTACGGAATTTACTTACTCAATAATGAGATTTTACAATTTAATGATCAAAATCAATCATTAGAAAGTGATTAATGATAATTTGCTCTCTCAAATCCAGAAATTTTGTAGATCCAATACTTGTAAAAGCTTGAGAATGAAGAAAGAAATGAATGAAAGAAGTTAATAAGAAGCCTGAGAGTGTGAGAATGTTAAGAACCACAACAACCAATTACCATTGCATTCTACAACATTTAGCTCCTTCACTTCTAATTTTGATCTAATAAGTAAGAAGCCAAAGAAGGAGAATATCTACAGCATGAATTAGAATTAATCAATTTTAAATTATAAATATAATTATATTAATTGACACCAAAAATAAAAGGTTATAAATTTATATTCCAATTTGTCATCAACAGCAATTTAACAACGCATTTTATTTTAGACCATAGCCATACAATATAAACAGCCAATTGAACTTCGGAAAAGAGCCAAGCAAATTACTATTAATGGACCAAGTACAATTAACACCTGAAAACCATGCATGGCAGGCAGATGAAATGAATTTTGCTAGCTTGATAGATGGGATTTAACATCAACTATGAAATTAAGATCGCTTAAAAATTGCAAGCTGCACCTCACAAACAACAGCCCAAAACAAAGTTCCAAACCACTAAACTGAACCAATGCAAAAGGCACAATAACAACCACAATTGCACCAATATGCCAAAAAACGCAGCAAAAAAAACCTGAATCTAAATGTTATTTAAGAGAAAACAAAATGGATTAGCAAAATGAGAGTTAAAGAGCAAAGGACTGCAAAAAGCAACATTCTCTTTGCTCTTTAGAATTTTTTAGAGAAAGGAAGCAGAAAAGATCACCTTCCATGAAAGAAATTTCCTTACTGTCACCTGAGCCACTATCATCTCCTACTGCTTACTACCACATAAACGTGGGTCAATTAGCAAAATGAGATGGCTTATTCAATAATTTCACAAAATTAGAATCATCAAACCATTAGGCATAAAAAATAAAACAAAGCAGAGCCTCACACAATTGAAGAAAATGAATTACTGTTTGAACAAACGGGAAAAGAACAAAGAGAGAGAGAGAAATGGAGAGTCTTTTCTGTTGAGAAACGGATGAAGGTAACCATCCCACAACCAAAGACGACCGTAAGAACCAAAGAAACCAACAAAGTCTCCATGCCGTTTGTGGAAACCATAATAACAAACACTTGAAATTGGCAGAATCAGCACTAGGGTTAGGAAGCAGATGATGAGAATCGCGAAAATGAAAATCCCTAAGAACGGCGTCGTTTTATTGTGGAGCTATTGTGGCCAAAGCATTTTTCTAGACTGACAATTTTACCCCTAAATTTTTAACATATGTGAACAATGTTAACCTCAAATTGACACTGTTCATCAGATTTCTATCTTTTTTTCACCAAATATGAAATACATTAAACAAGAAAGATATTACAACAGATTACTCAACTCAGGAGGAATATCATACAACCAGTTTGGGTAGAGATACGCATTCAAAATAGCCTTAGTTATCCAGTCAATAGCTTTGTTAAAAGATCTATTAATCCAAGCAAAATTTAAGATAAAGAAACTTTCTCTTAAAAAATGAATCTCCAAAATTAATAGTTTAAGATTCTCCTCGCAAGTTCCTAAAGGAACAGAAAGCATATTTAAAGCCAAGAGAGAATCAGATTCTATTATAATCTTTTGTAAACAAAGTTGCTATGCGACCTCCAGTGCCAGTTTTACAGCTTCAAGTCCAGCAGCAAGAACAAAAGTAGCCTTAATCTTCTTCTTGCTCATTCTTGAGCAAAATTGCAATGGCAGGATTATCTGTTTCAGGTTGGAAACTTGCATCACAGTTAATCTTGATAAAAGAAAGGGGAGGAGGATGCCATTTTCTTGCAACATTCGAAAGTGAGATACTATTATTCTTAGATAAATCCAATTCTTGTAATTCCTTATGCAAATTAGAAGTTAAGTTAATAGCTTTGACAGGATCAAGAGAAGAATTATCAAAGAGTTTCCTGTTTCTTTATTTCCATAATTCCCAAGTTAGATGTGCCATTTTATACAAATGCTCTCCCAGACCTAAGTCCAAGAGTTGTTTAGACATGAACATCCACTAATCAAAAAAAGAGGAAAAGGTTTCTGCATTAGTAATGAATCCCAGATTTAAGCCAAACCAGGTTGCACTAGCATGATGACAAAGAATTAATGCATGAAGAACAATTTCAGAAGATGAGTAGCATAGATCACAAACATCTGAGTCAATAATTTTCCTTTTAAGAAGGTTGGCCTTGATAGGAAGAGCATTTCTAATAGCTCTCCAAATGAAGAAGGAAATTTTTGGGTATAATTTCAAGGCCCATAGAGATTTCCAAATTCCTTTTAGAGGATTAAGGGAAGAAGAAGAATCTGGAGTAGCAGAAGGAGCAATATGAATATTATGAACAATCTAAGATACAATTGCTTTATAAAAGGATTTAACAGTATAATTGCCAGAAACATTAAATGTCTAGAACCATTCATCATCCATAGAAGGGGAGCCAATAAGAGTATTAAGAATATCATTGGCTTGATTATTATTAAATATAAAGTGTATAATGCCCTGATTCCATATATTATCAGGATTTATCAAATTAGAAACCCAAAGAAAATTAGAACCAGAAATAGAAGGAGAATTTGCCTTAAAATACTGTAGGCCCCTCACCCAAGGATCATGAAATATCTTTTTCTGAGAGCCACTATTAATTCTTCTACAAAGACCAATTTTCATCTTCTCCTTCACATTCTATAGGCTTCTCCAAACCCAAGAGCCTTTAGTATCATGATCTGCAAGCCAGATGTCAGTTATATCAAAATAAATGCACTTTAGGATTCTGGCAGATAAGGAATCTCCAAATGTTTCTACCCAGTAAAGCTTAGGTAAAAATGGAGAAGTCTTTGTAACCAAGACCCCCTTCAATTTTTGGCGTTTCCATCTTAGACCAACTGATTAAAGCTGCACTTTTTTTATCTAGGTCCCCTTTCCACCAAAACCTGGCAATAGCAGAATTAATTTGCTTACAAAATGCAGAAGGAAATAGAAATTTTGACATAATGTGATTGGGAATAGCAGTTAAAACTGCTTTAATTAGCACATCTTTCCCAGCATGGGAGAGAAGTTTCTCTTTCCAGCCTGCTGCTTTTTCTTTTATTCTCTTCAAAAGAAAAGAAAGATATTTAGTTTTAGATCTCTCCCAAAATATTACAACTCCTAAGTATTTTTCAAAATAAGACATAAGATGAACATAAAAAAATACCAGCTATATGGTCTTGCCATTCTTTAGGAATTCCTCTACTGAAATATATAGAACTCTTATGAAAGCCAACTTTTGACTTGATAACATTTCAAAATTCATAAGGATTCTCTTGAAAGTCAAGACTTCCTCCTCAAAGGCTTCCCCTACCATAACTACATCATTAGAATACATAATATGTGAAATTTTTAGAGAATTCCTTCCAAATTTAAAGCCATTGAGCTGACTAGTGTTAATAGCATTTTCAATCATCAAAGAAAGAACATTAAGAGCAAGGATATATAGATAAAAGAACAACGGGTCCCTTTGTTTTAAACCTTGAAAAGGAGAAAGTGAATTAGAAGGCCCACCATTTATCAAAATAGAATATCTTACATAACAAAAGCAGCTCTTTATCCATTGAATGAAGTAACTATGGAAACCCATACAAGAAAGAGTATTAAGAAAAAAAACTCCAATTTAGTTTATCATAAGCCTTAAACAAATCTAGCTTCAAAACAAAAAAAAAAAAAAAGATTTTTCCTAGCATTAGACTTTTTAAAGAAAAGAATAATTTCATGTAGTATCAAGATGTTACCATTTATGCATCTGCCATGAATAAAAGCATTTTGTGCTTCATGAATATATTTATGCAGTAATGGCTTCAATCTCAAAACTATTAGCTTAGAAATAATTTTATAAATGTAATTGCATAAGCCAATAGGTTTGTAATCCTGAACCTATAAAGGGGATAACTTCTTTAGGAGGAAAGTTATGAAGGTGTTGTTAGTAGCAGAATGCATAACTCCATTATTAAAGAACTCTTTGACAACAATCACCACTTCATTCTAGACAGTAAGCCAATTCTTCTAGTAAAAGCTTCCAGGGAAGCCATCAAGACTTGGAGATTTACTAGAACCCATACTACAGACTACTAATTTGTTCTCTTCTGAAGTAACAGGAGCAGTCAAGATAGCATTATTCTCCTGAGAGACTATAGAAGGAATGAGTTGCATAATATTTGAGGTATCAATATTTGGCTTCAATGCATATATATTAATAAAATATTGGAGAATAATATCCTGCACCTCTTTCTCTTTTGTATGCCAAACTCCATATTCATCCTTAATTTTGAGGATTAGTTTCCTTTGTTTTTTATTGACAACCACTGTATGGAAGAATCTAATATTACGGTCACCTTTTCTGAGCCATTGGACTCTAGATATCTACTTCCAGTTAAACTCCTCCATTTTTTTGGTAGATCAATTTCCATAAGAATAGCTTACTCGGTCTCTTTATTGAGAAATTTAGGTTTGCTATAAATTTGCTCTAGCTGCTAAGTTAATGCTTCTAATATGTTATGGCAGTTACCAAAAGTTTCTTTATGCCATCTTCTAAGCTTCCTTCCACAGAAGAGCAATTTTTTTTTCTAAATGAGTAAAGAACTTGAGATAAGACTATGTTCTTCTGGATGTTTTGTAGAATATAACTCCAACTGTCAACACAGTGCTATTTGTTTTCATAACAAAAACCTCGTTTGAATCTCTTCTTAATTTTTAGCAAATTTATAATGAGAGCTCTATGATTAGACCCTAACAGATTTTCATGAAGTACAAATGCATCTGGAAAAAGTAACCTCCAGGAAGAGTTACCTAGTAGTCTATCCACCCTTTCTGCAATTCCATTCCCTTCTCCTCTCTTATTATATCAAGTAAACATAGGCCCTATAAATCCCAGGTCAATAAGCCCATTAAGATCAATCAAATCTTTAAAAATTTGAGCCTGGGATAGTTAGAAATCTCTACCTCCAGCTTTCTCTTCTGCAGATACAAGAGCATTAAAATCCTCAACACAAGCCCAAGGTTGGTTTCCAGGATTCAAAGTACTCCAATTAGCAAAAACAACAGCTTTCTCTTCTAGATATGGTGAGCCATATATACTTGAAAAAATAACTCTGTATCATTCTCTAGCCACTTAATGTGACCATGGATACAAGATTGATCAGACTTCAAGACTTTAATCTGAAAGGCCTCTGTCTACCAGATTAAAAGACCTTTGGTAGAATTAGTAGGATCGATATAATAAGCAAAAGAAAATCGAAATCTTCATCTACGCTTCTCCAATTCACAAGAGTTATTCTTCATTTCAGAAAGAAAAACTAAACTAGGGTGATAGCGAGAAATAAGATTCCCCAATTGTTGAACTGTCAGGGGGGGGGGGGGGGGGGGGGGGGGGGGGGGGGGGGGGGGGGGGGG
>CAOJBK014100466.1:0-16276 GCA_948294925.1 Codiaeum variegatum | reverse complement strand
GCTAGCAACCAAGGATGAGACCGATGAGGACCTAGAGGAGGATGATGATGATGATGATGAAGATGACTCATTGAGCCCCACCTTCTAGCTTCAGTGGTTATGGATTCTTTCTCCTCTTTTACTCATACTTCATTTACTTTCTTTATATTTTTATTTGGTTTTGTATTATTTTTATTTGGGATATTAGCTTTTACTTTCTATTATTTGATACTTACTTAGCTTGAATTTATGCTATTCTTTTTATGGTTTCGATGTGAAACCAATGCTAAACTTGGATTGTAGAGCTTAAATTTCTACTTAGCATGGATTATAATATTAAGGGAGGCTGGACACCTTCCATTTCAGGGCAGTACTCTTCCCCCTTTCTCTTCTATATTATTTTTACACGCATTGGAGAGAATGTGTGATTTAAATGAAGGGGTTGAACTACTACGTGCATGCATGGTTATATGGATTGATTTATGTTGATTGAATTTTCGATTATGCATAAATGCATGAAACAAGAACAGCAAAACTAAGCACCACACAATACAGGTTCCATTTGTAGTTTATCTAGGGTTATAAAAATTTGGACAATTTTTTTTAATCACTCACTTAGATACTAGTTTTTCACAATAACTTTGACTTTCTTTTAAAATTTAGACTCAGTAGTTAATAGTAGGAATCCACCTTGGCAGGATTCCCATGACTAGGCTTTAGGCTGTTTAGTCACTATTGAATGTTTAGTTCTTCTCTTTGGCATGAATTATGTTAGAAAACTAGAGGTAGTACTTAAATGCTTGACTAAATTTATTGGGAAATGAACAAAAATAATACATAGTGCATCATCATGAAAAATTATATAAAAAGGAACTTTGAAAATATTAACCTATTCCGTTGGTTTTGTATTGCTAAAAGCAATATAAAAAAAAAATCAAAACCATGAATAATGCTAGTAGCCGACTATTTTGTTTTATGAGTAGTTGATTAACCGGAAGTTGGCACCACAAAGCATTTACATTCGTGTAAAAAGGCTAATGACAAGTTTAGCTAAGTTGAGTCCCTTAAAAAGAAAAAAAAAATGAATATAATATGGCGTGCATGAAAAACAGTGAAAAGTTTAGTTCCTACGAAAAATTGGTCGAGTGTGTTAAGGAAAGTTGAGGTTTGATGACTTGATATGACCCATGTTTTTGGGACTAAACATTTGATTTGTGACTTGAATGCCTTGGACCTAGGTTAAGGGAATAGTGCATCCATGGATTCTGAATTCGACAACTTTGTCTTTAGTTTTGTCGAGAACCAAAGTGTTGTGAAAAATCAAGCATCTTCTTAAGTGATTGTCTTCTTTTTATTTGTTCTCTTTTGATGGTCCTAGAAAAAAAGCATTTGAACTTGTGTTGTTAGTTGTGCTAAGGTTTGCTTGAGGATAAGAAAAAGCCAAGTGTGGGGGAATTTGATAATGGCCAATATTCTTGGCGATAATCCGTATCAAATTGTGTTAAATTTGCTTGTTCTAGTGTAATTTTAGTTCTTCCATGTCACAACACTAATCCAAGGCTAAGTAGCATAACACTTGGGGTTTTGCATCAAACCAAGCAAAAAGGAGCGAAAACTAAGTAACTGAGGTAGTCACGAGCAAGCTCACAGGCGTGACTGGTGCCCATGATCCAAGACTTGCCTATTGTGTGGAAGAAATTAAGGCAAAAAATTCAAATAGTGGCACCTTATGGACTCATGGTCATGACATAGCCCGTGAGTACACAAGTACTTATTATTTCTCAAGCTCAAATGGGGCAAAACTCACGGGTATTGTTCACACCCGTGAGTGAAGGTTGTCATCATGTATATGATAGCACTGTAAAAGCACAGACTGTAGAAAAAAAAAGAGGAGGGATAGGCAGTTCTTAGTTCCCTTAGTGAAGAAAAACCCTGGAGAGGCCAAGTTCGTGTAAACAAAGACCAAGGTGCTAATCTTGAGTGGGAATGGCACAAAAACATCAATTTTCAAGCAAGAATCAACAAGGACATCAAGGGTTTAGAGTATTGATCTAAGATTCTATATAGGTTTCTTAGTTTCTCTCTCTTCTCTTTCTATTTTCTATTATTTTTCTTATAAATTTGAGCTAAGTAGTCCTTGTCTAGCTAGATTAGACAAGTATATGACATTTGTATGGATTAATCAACACTTTACTCAATGAATGTTTAGGTTTCTCATCAAGTTATGTTTTTTATTTATGTTTTATATATTTTCATCTTCAATAGCATGCTTGTTGATGAATATTGTTGCTCATGCTTTACTAGAGATAGAAAGCTTGGGTTTTGAACACTAAAAAACATATGGGTTTGCTATGTTTGCAAGAGATAGACTCATAGACACCTAGGGTTTGTAATTTTTCACAAAGTTATTAATTCTATTTTCTAATTGAATATAAGTGAGAAGAGATTCCCTTTTATTAGTTAAGAATTAGGGGTTTAATCACTTGAGAAAGGGTTAAACCTAACTTTGAGTGAAAAGCCCACTTGTTGATTAATTAATATTTTCATTGAGCCATTGATTATTTGTGCAAATTTGTCAAATACGAGTTGAAATCTAGGTAGACGCTTTCCTTTCTTGTTTGTTCCTCTTGACTCTTATATTCCCCTTTTAATTGCTTAAGTAGTTTAGTTTAATTTAAGTTTTTAATAATAAATCAATCTAAAAATTATAGTGAGCTAAATAATAGACTAAGAAAGTGAGTTAGTGATTGGTTGATTGAATCCATACAAACTCCCTTGGGAGAATGATACTGGGACTCACCTGGTTATACTACTTGATACAGTGCACTTGTGGGTGTTACTGGAGGTGCGCTATCAAAAGTGATGCATGAAACCAATTCCATATCAATTTAAGCCAAAGTTGTTTTTATAAAAAACAGTCCACTTAGTTTTTGTCAATATCAATACTTCCCTAGTGGAGTCGCCAGCTGTGAGGCCCTGTCCAAACCTGCGTAGCCGCCAGTGCACTTGTGAGTTTCTTGCTCAAGGAAACCAAATGCAGAGGGTTAGATTGCGCATGATATTGGGTTTCGATAAGTTTCACTTTTGGTGAATCCCTTATGGGCTCATTGGGTGCATTGTGTGTTTGTATGAGTTGCCACTTAATTTTTAGAAAATCTATTTGTTTTCATGACAATTAAGAAACCAATTTACTCTATTTTGAAAAATTGACATTTTTCCCAATTTTTAGGAAAAGACGAGCCTCAAACCAAAAAGTGGATCTGGGGACTCGTGATTGATAAAAACATTTATTATAGAAAATCAATTTACTTTCTAAACAATTTAGTCTTAAAAAAACTATATGGTTTTGGTTAAAAAGTGTTTCATATATGCATGGCATACTATCATGGTGCATGAGCAGGAATAATCATACTTTAAATGATACATGAGCAGTTGTATGGTATGGATGACAGTTATAATATGAAAGCTATAAAAAAGAAACAGAAATAAATAGGGGTCCTTCCTCTAGCCCAAAAGGATTTTAGAGAAGGCACACATCCCCAAAGGAGATCAAGTATAAAATAAAGCAAATAAAAAAATTACATCAAAATAATAAGAACAAATAAGGGGATCCCTTCTCCAGCCTAAAAAATCTAGGAAGGGTACACAATCTTCAAATACAAGCATTACAGAAAATAACAAGTTTAAAGATAATGGCCTAATGAAAATAATAAAATGAAATAAAAATAAAGAAAAAAGAGGAGAATTTTAGAAAATTAGAGTTGAAACCTATGAATGTCTTATCAGCATTTCTCTTTGAATGCAAATCAAATCCCACGCCATTCTCCCTTCTCACGAAAAATAGTGGTTGGTGGTTGTGTGTTCAAAAACTAATTCATTTTTATTTTCAAAGAATTAACCAAGTAGGCTTTAATCAGTTCAGTTTAGATTAAAGAAAAAAAAGAGTTTGACATGTGAATTCGCCTAAGTCAAATTTTAAGGTTGTATTTGAAACCAAATATGTTCCCATTCGAATGCATTACCTTTGGCTTTTTTGACCATGAAGCCGGTGCTTCGGATGGTTTGATAAGATTAAAATGAGTTCTGTTATGCTTTGAAAGGACTATCTGACAAGTGAAATTGAAGATACGTCAGAATTCTAATGTGAATTTGGACTATAGTTTGGATGTTTTTAGTGTTTTAATAAGGATTTTAGCAGAGTTATGGTATCTAGAAATATTTATAGAATGATTTTTGGTAGGAATTTGGTGCTGAAAATTTGTTTGAAATGATGACCCGAGTGTCCTATTTATAGAGAAACTAAGCTAGAAAAGTCAACAAACTAGGCTCGTACTCTAGGCCTTTAGCTCATATGCCTTTGCCTTGGCTCATATGCCAGGGCCTCTGTCTCATGTGGCATGGGCCTTTGGTTCATGTGCCTGGGCCTTGGCTCATGGGCCCGATTTGCAGCTTCCAGTTCAGTATGATTTAGTTCAGTTTATTGGATATTTTTAGTCCTTTTAAGGTCCAATTTTACACTATTTGAGCCTATGGACTCATATTGGTGAGCTGGATTTTAGGGTGTAAAAATATGGGTTCACAGTTGCCCCTCTTAGCACATTCATTTTGAGTAAAAGTGAATATGATAAGTATGAACACATTAATGACATGGGACCCAGAGGTTTTCCTATATTAAGGGTTTTAAGAGAGCTTATGATTCTTCATAATTCTATCCTTCTTCTCACTTTCTCTCATAGTGGGACCTTCTCTATGATAGTAATATGGTTGGAAAAACCAAAAAATTAAAAACTAAACAGTCTAATGACCCTATTCATACAAGTTCACTTGAGGAGAGTGAGATTGAAGACTAAAACATGTCATGTACCCATTCATGGAGGAAAATACAGGTGCTCAGAATTAAGTCTAAAACACCATTCAAACCTTTACCGACTTAGTCAGTAATCTCACTAATATCCTTGATGGTCATTTCAATGACATAAATACCTAGAAGGGGTCCCACCCCGACAAAAGCATTGACCTCATTGGATTAGGCTTGACTAAAGGTATGAAGAGGTCAGGATTGCTCAGTATGAGGATATTAGCCAAGGATAGGAAGATGTGAACCAGGACTGATATCACCAAGTACCAATGTAAGCTCCAGTACATCCACCACCAATTAATCCAGTAGTGCCCATCCCAACTCAAGGGCAACCTATTGAGGTAGCAACCCAAGGACAATTGGCTCTCCCAGGGCATAAAAATATTGCTTGGGATGAAAATGAATTAGCTAGATAGCTGCATAGGATTAGAGTCCAGATTGGAAGGACACCCCGAAACCCACACAAGCCATACCCAGGTTAGATTGATGTGATGTATTCTTTCCTTTGGGGATACAAGACTCCTTAATTCACACTATTATCTAAGGACGATAATGTAAGCACAAATGAGCATATCTCTAGGTTCACAGTCTAGTATGGAGAAGCCTCTGTGAGTGGTTATGTGATTTGGATGTTTGGTAAATTTTTAACTAAGATTGCCTTTGAATGGTATAGTATGCTACAGTCGAATATCATTTAGAACTGTGAGAAAAATGTCTAGGGATTTTATGGATGAATTTTACAACTTAGAACCTAATGTTACCTTAGAAGACCTTTTAAGGATTACTCAAAGCCCCAGGAAAGCTATAGAAAAATATGCTTCTCGATTCAGAAAGCTAAAAACCCAATACCCAATCTACATCCCTAACACTGAATTAGTGGAACTTATCTTTATAGGGATGAATTTGGAATAAGTTAGAAATTCTAAGGGAGTAAGTTCTAAGATTTCTATTACCTGATAGATGAGGTGACAAGATACGAATGGTTAATTAAGGAAAATGAGCAAAAGAAGCCTTTCAGGTCATGTTATAAAGACCAAGCAGCAGACTCGACCCCAATACATAAGTTTGAATCTGATGGGGAAATTGAGGTTTATGTCATCGAGTTGAAACCTACAACTCCATATTCATACTATACCTTGAAGAAACTCAACAAGAAAATGCAAGACACAAACAAGCTAGCCAAGGAGTATTCTATTGACATCTCTAAGGCAAAGGAGATCTTTAACTTTTTTTTTATTAAAAGTTAGCCAAATTAAACTCAGTGTAAGGCATGTCATACCACCTCTTAAGGAGCACCTAAAGGTATATTGTAAATGGCATAATGTTTAATGGCATTATACTGACAATTGTTTCAATTTTAGACATATGGTTCAGAAAGCAATCAAAGAGGGGAGACTCTTATCCCTTACTAAAGATAATCATGTTGTTATATAAATAACTCCTTTCCCAAAGTCCAAGGCAAAAGTTGCTACAAAGTAGGCATGGTTGCAATCACTCACTAGGGCTAATTAAGCAAGGAAACCTAAATGATTGACCAAGGATGAGGACTAACTTAGAAGGAGGATCCCAGAAAAACAAGCTCATAATGGTAATAGTAGGGATTACAAAGAGGCTTATCCAACTTACCGTAATTATAAAGTGGAATTTAAGGTTGTGCCTAAAAGGAAGGAGATATCCCTAACCCTTCAATCTCTTAAAAAGAAGCAAGCCACGATAAAGGGCAAGGAGAAGCAACCATTATACCAAAGATTGTAATACCCTAATAAGCCAGTGCATTAAAGTTTGTAGTTCCTTGAGAAATCCATAAGGGACATGAGTTATACAGAAGTTTCCAAGGATAAACCATCTCCACAGTGGATAAAGTGCCTCAAACATTCAAACTAATGCTTATGTAGGTATAAAAATAGGAACAACACCAGCCTAACACCCAAGCCACAAGCTCTATTAGTGTGTTCTCAAGAATCTACCATAGTAAAAGAAGCCATTGGTTGATTCTAACTCAATCTCAAAAATGAAGGTTGATAAGGTAAAAACAAATGGAAAGGTTTAAGGTTGCTATAAGAATCGATCCAAAGAAAAGGGAAGAATTACGGGAAAGGAAACTTGACCCGCGCTGACCATAACACTTTTAAGTGCATGGGGTCGTATCAATTAATAAAATCGAGTGAGTCCTTGTATCGTTCTCCAAAAGGATAGAATTGATTTATTGATCAAGAACCAACTCACTCTCCTAATCTATTATCTGGCTCAAAATTAATTTTGGATTTTTATGCTAATTTTAATTACTTTAACCTTAAACTAAACTTTAACTTGGTGAAATTTCATAGAGTTAGAAGATTTGATGAGCAAATTAATGATGGATTAAAGTGTCTCCTAGATTTCGACTCGTATTAACTCAAATTGCAAGATTAATTAACTACCCAATGAATATTTCAATCAATCAAGTGAGATTTTTAGAAAACCTAGGTTTAACCTTTTTTTAAGAGATTAAACCCTTATTTTCTAAGTAATAGTAAGGAATCTCTTTTCAATCCTATTCAATTAGAAAATGCATTAAGATCAAGTGAAAATCAATAACCCTAGGTGTTTGTGCATCTATCTCTAACAAACATAATCATATGCTTTGGAGTGTTCTAGGTCCAAACTTTCAAGTTTTAGTAAATTATGAACCACATTCATCATTAACAAGGATGCTACTATGGATGAAATGCATAAATTCAAATCAAGGCCTTAACTTGATGAAAAATCTAAAAATTCATTGAATAAATATGTTAACTAATCCATACAATTGAGTAATACTTGTCTAATCTAGGTAGACAAGGGATTTTAGTTCATGATTAAAAGGAAAGAATAAGAAAAGAAAGAGAAATTGCAAAAATTGAAAGAACCCATGAAGACCCAAACAAATTTCCACCAAATCCTGGCTATCCTTACTGTATTGTGGAGGGATGAATGAAAATCCACTTTCAATAGCATTCCTTGAACTTCATTCTCTTTGTTCATGGCTCTTTTATGGATTTTTAAGAAACCCTTTATTATTTCTAGTTCTATTTTTGGCCAAGTCCCCTTATTTAAGCAAAAAACTGGCTTATATAGGGTGTCGGATTGCTTGTCACGGTCCGTGCTATTGCACATGACAAGCAACTGGAATCAAGCTTAGCATATGAAAAATAATGAGATCTCATGCTCTCTATCACGGCCTGTGACAAGCCTCCAGATTTGTATTCCTTGCCCATTTTTCACGTGTTGTCTCATAGGTCATGAGGTAGCTCTGAGACTTGTTTTCTCAATCCATTTTTTAGCATTTTCTTTGATTTTCGAGCCTGAACTTTGGAGTAATTCCACTTAGCTCCAAAATCCATTTAAATTCCTAAAAATGGAATGAAAACACCAGAACAAAAAAAATCAAACTCAATTTAAAGCAGAAAAATCATTAAGAATATGGGGGGAAATAAGGTATATATTAAACTTCCCCACACTTGGACATTTTCTTATCCTCAAGCAAACTTAAACTCACCAAAAACACAAATTCCAATTGCTATCTTTCCAAGACCCAAAAAGTTGATAACAATCACTCAAGTAGATGTCTAGTTTTCACAACACTTCAATTCAATGAATAAACTAGGAATAAGGCCACTGAGTTCAAAATCCATGAAGGCACTATTCTCACAACCTAGCTCAAAGGCATTCCAATCACATAATTAAATGCATAGTCCCAAAAGCATGGCTAGTATTAAGTCATTCAACATAAGAATTCTTCAAGTTACTCGATTAATTCTTCTTAGAAACTGAAATTTTTCTCTATTTTGTGCAAACAATCATAATACTTTCAATTTTTTTAAGCAACCTGACTTAGCTAAACCCTTCATGAGTCTTTGGACGTGAAGGTAAATGCTTTCTAATGCCAACTTCCGGTTACTCAATTAATCATGAACTTATTTTGCTAACTACTAGCACTATTCATAATTTTTCTTTTAGATATTACTTTTTGCAATACGAAACCAGTGGAATAGATCGTAATTTTCAAAGTCCCTTTTTTGATATAATTTTTCATGAATGCACTTATTATTATTTTCATTTTGTTTCCCAAGAAGATCAATAAAGCTCTCAAGTACTAGCTCTAGTTTTCTAACCTAATTCATGCCAAAGGAAAAAACTATACATTTGACAGTGACTAAACTCCCTAAAGCCTAGTCATTGGAAATGTGCCAAGTGGATTCCTACTATCAACTATTATGTTCAAAGTTTAATAAAAAAAATTGAAGTATTTGTGAAAACTAGTATCTAAGTGAGTGATTTTAAAAAAAAATTGCCCAATCTTAGAGTCCTAGCAAAAGGGAAAAATGGAACCTGTATGTGTTGTGCTTAAGTTTGTTGTCCCTATTTCAGGTATTCATGCATAAAAAGAATATTTCAACCATTCCAATCTTACATTTATATACAATATTCACCCCCCTACACTTAAACCACACATTATCGTTAGTGTGTATAAAAAGAAATAAAAATAGAAAGGGGATAAAAATACCGCCTTGAAATGGAAGGTTTCTAGCCTTCCCAAAAAATAGAACCCTAGCTAGGTAGTTAACATTTATCTACAAATCAAGGTTAGTCTTTTTGGTTTCATAAAGAAACCACAAAAAATAACATTCATCCCAAAGTTAAATAAAAATAAACCAAATAGTTCAACAAACAAAAATAAGTACAAGTTCAAACCAAATAAACTAAAGATATAGAGTCTGAGTGAAAAAGTAGCCCTTGAACCATAACAAAAAATGTAGGGCTGTTGGAGTTATACCCTGCCTCCTCCTTCATTCTCCTTCTCGGCATCTGAGCTAAAGTGAGTCTGGTTTGTCGGAGATTTGCTCTCATGTGTCACTGCTCTCTGCTTCATCTTCCATGATGGAGGTGACTGGATGTACTGAAGATAGTGGCACTACTAGAGTCTCAACTGGCCTCGATGGTGACTTTGGTCGCTTAGGCTTTTTAAGGCCTAAGCGCTTCAAGATTTTTCTAATCACTTTTCCAAGCCAGTGTTGATGCTTCCTTTCATGCTTAATTTCATACAATATCACCTTCTACTGCCTATGACCCCTCCTCAATATGGTGCATGCTTTCTTCTAATGATATCCGAGGAGGGATGGAAGGTCTGACTGAAGAAGGACCAACCGATGGGGAAGACAATGCAAGTGTATTTGAGGGTGGAGTTTGGGTCAGGGGTGGACTTTGATGAACGAAGCATGTTGGAGAGGCATTTTTTGTTGAATAATAGAATACCTCCATCTTACCTCATAGTTCTCAAATAGTTAGCCATCTTGATCTCCGTGGAAAGTCTAATGATGTAGCTACCCCCGTAGAGGCCACCATTGCCCTTCATCATATGTGCTTCCTTGTAGAGCATTTGTACCAACCTCTGAGTAACATTCAACTGGATATGCTTCTTCATCATATAAAAGTAGAAGAGGTTAGAGGTGTTGACATGCTCCCACATGCCTGTGTAAGGAGTAATGGACTGCATCACGATGTAAATGGCACATCTCATCCCCGTTGAGTGAATTTAGGAGGCTTTGACTTTGCCTTATTCCATGATCCCCCTATTGTAGCAAATTCTCTCCAAATGTCATCTGACTGCTCATGAACCCATTTACCCAATCGAAAGAAATATCGGTGAAGGATGTTAAAGCTAGGTCCTCCTGCTTGTAAATGCCAAAGTTTAAGGAAAGAACAGAGATGCTCTTAGTAAATGTCTTCAACCCAAAATGGAAAGTGATATGCTTTCTTATCAAGCTCCATTCCTTCTTGTCCATTTCCAAAGTGCAAAGATACTTAAGGGTGAGCTCCCTATAAGCAGGCTCAACTATATCATAAAACTCTCTCCATCCGAGTTGTTGAAGCATATCTTTTAGGTCCGACTCCCACTCACATCTCTCTATAGCCTTCTAATCCACCAAGAAGGAGGTATACCATTTTTTATTCCCAAATTATTTTAGTAAGCCTTATTGCCATGTTTGCTCAAACTTCACACAAGGATGCTTCGGGTTGTATGCAATGACGTTTTTCCCTCTTTTGAGCAGCACTTGAGTAGATCGCCATGGAGGTTACTGCCTCTTCTTTAGTGGGCTTGAGGAGGTGGGGAACTTATTGGCTGCCTTAGAAGAGGCAACAAAATTAGAAGTCGATGTTGTTTACTTTTGGCTCGATACTCTCCCTATGATCTGCAATAAAAAAAATACCAAAGCAAAGCAAAGCAATATACCATCATTAGTGGTTAAGGGAAAAATAAAATTTGGCATGGTAATGGCTAAGATTAAACTATTACCAACCTATAAAAATAACCAACTAACAAAGAAAAATAAGTTTGAAGCACCCCACTCAAAGCCTTCTCCCCCCCCCCTACCACACACACACATAGCACATTTCATAGCATATATCAAATATTCAGCATTTGGAGAAAATGTTCTTGGTGTGGTGTGAATAGGGAGTCATTCTTAAAGCTAAACAAACTCAAATCGTTTGAAAAATCAATAAAAACTTGATCCCCAACTCACTTAGGCATTTCATCGAACACCTTACATGCATACAATACAACCATAACTAAATGATCAAATAACATAATAAATCACACCCAATCTATGAAAAATGAAGAATACAAAAGGTTCAAGGCTTTAAATTAACAAAACCCAAGAGATTCAACAATAAAAGTAAAAAAATTTTTGGTCACAAACCTTAAAATAAAGCTAACATTAAAATAGTAAAATAGGACCAATAAAGAGAAATTAACAACAAACTAGCATGTAATATTAAACTAATTTCAATGAAAATTCAAAAATTAAAACTCTAACTCAAAATCTCTAAAGCAAACCCTAACATAATTTTACTAGAGAATGCAAAAAAAAAACATAAAAGAAAAGAGAATAAAAACCTTGAATCCTTGAGTGATTTGAAGAAAAATGCAAGCTTGAACCTTGTTCTTGAGAGTTTAGGAGTTTTTGTGTGTGTGATTTTGCTGGAAATGTTGAGAACAATGGCTCAAAACATGTTTTGGGGGGTTTAAAATGGTTTGAGGTAAGTAATGAGGCCCACAAAAAATTGTTATAGAAGGCTCTCACACGCAGTGTCACGGCCTGTGACTACGGTCGTTAGAAGCTTCTATAACATTTTTCACTCCTGTCATGGCCCGTTATCAGCGACCATGACACGCTGCTGACCCCTATGCAATAAGTCCTATAGGCTCTCACGGGTGGCCTCACGGCTCGTGACTGGGACCGTGAAAGGCTACCAGACCTAAAAAAAATTCATTCTCAAAATGTCATCCTCACGACCAATAAGAGGGATCGTGACAAGTTTCTGGACTGAAACATTTATGCTATTTCACTAATGCACTTACCTCGGTTCATGCCATGGGTTTTTAGAACATCCTTGGCTCAAACCACTCACCTTTTCTAACGATTATAGCCTGTAACTCCTGTACAACCTTAAGATCAAGTGTCAAATCTATTTTCACTCAATAAACTCTAAAGAAACTAACTAAAAATAAAATGAAAGAAACTAAGCTTGAAATTGGTGGGTTGCTTCCCACTAGGCGCTTCTTTAACGTCATTTTAGTTGTATGGTGGGTAGGGTTTTCCCCTTACCTCCAATGACTCATCAAAGTCTCTACGGAACCATACTTTTTCCAACCCTCGACATGCCAAATTAATGGCACCATGGAGATTTGATTTCAGAACCCTTAAGCATGAAACAAGAAGAGCCTTTGACAACCATACCTTATCGCCATGTTTGAACTTTACTTCTTTCTTCTTCTTGATCTTCCTCACCCCCTTCTTTTTGCTAACTTTCTTAGGTGTCTTAGTTTTCCCTTTTAGGGGTTCCTCATATATTTTCTCCATTTTCATTGGTTCCTCTTTTTCTTTCTTTGTCACACACTCAATAACTTTGTTATCCAAATTCAAGCTCCCCCTTAAGCTTCCATTTTTAACCAATGAAGCACGAAAATTGACTTGCTGAAGGAGTTGTGTGTGAGCATCGATACTTTAGAGTTATAATAAAATTCTCTCATCACCCACTCTTAAGGTCAACTTTCCCCCATGCACATCTATGATGGCATAGGTGGTGGCCAAGAATAGCCTACCCTGGACGAGTGAGTTGTCGACATTATCTTCCATCTCGACAACAAGGAAATCAATAGGAAAAATGACATGGCCAATCTTGACCAACACATCCTCAATGATACCCTTAGGGTAGATGATAGACTTATCCACTAATTGAATACTTAGTTATGTTGGTTTGGGCTCACCCAAACCCAAAGTCTTAAAGACTTTGTAGGGCATCACATCCACACTTTCCCTAAGATCAGCCAATTCCTTTTCGATATGCAAACTACCTAGAGTGTAAGGGATAGTAAAACTCCATGTATCCTTTAGCTTTTATGGTAGCTTATGAAGTTTTATGGATCTTTCCTCCGAGAATTGAACAACGAACACCTCAGCCAACTTACCCTTTTTCACAACAACTCCTTTAAGAATTTTGCATACTTTGGCATTTGTAAAAGAGCATCTACCAAGGGAAATTAATATGTAATTGCTTGAAAAGGGAGAGAAATTTACCATAATCAGGGTTCGATGAGTTTTTCCTAAACCTCGCTGGATATGGCACCCGAGGCTTATACTCTGGAATCGGAGACTTGGGCCTTTCTGCCTCTTTCTCTTGAACTTTCTCTTCTTATTTCATCTCTTTCTCACTTTCATAGTTATTTGCCATCCCCTCCTCTACTTGAATCATTACCTAAGACTTCTCAACTTCCTTTAAATTTCTCCCACTCCTACGAGTGATGGGTTTAAGCTTTCAATCCCCTCCTCTACTTGAATCATTACCTTGGACTTCTCAACTTCCTTTAAATTTCTCCCACTCCTACGAGTGATGGCTTTAAGCTCCTCCCTAGGATTTTCCTCCGTGTTACTTGGCAAAGTACTTAGTTACCTCTTACTCAACATTTTTGTGATTTGACCCACTTTGTCTTAAGATTTGTAAGGAGGCTTAGGTACTCCTATTTATTGCATCTTGTTTTTTAAACCTAATATTCATTGATTGTAAAACTTTTTCCACGGTTTCTTCAGGAGAGCTCTTCTTGAGGGGTGGAGGTTGTTTTTACATTGAGGGCATTAGTTGGAAACCTAGTGGAGGACCTCTTTGCTCGTTCATATCCCTCCAAGAAAATTTTGGATGGTTCCTCCAATCGAGATTATAGGTGTTTGAGTAGGGGTTGTTGTTATTTTTATTGCTCTTTTGCATAGCCCCTATGAAATTAACTTACGCTTAACCTCCATTTGACCCTCTTGAACCACTTGAACCCACTGTGTTGCACTCTTAGATATGGTGGCCACCATCATAACTCTCACAATATAATTCTTATTCAAATGTCCTAGTCTATGCTTCAACTTGTGTCGAAAGGGATGTTACCGTGTTAAAGGTGTGAGCACCTGATGCTCTCAACCTTGGAAGATCCCTTTGAGAGGGTAATAATTGGTAGTATGCCAAGGACATTTCTTCAACTAAAACCCTTACTTCTTCTGGAATATTTTGCATTAAAGAACTACCTCCAGTCGATATTAAATTTTGTTTATTATTGTAAGTCAAGTCGTTGGTGAAGCTTCCCATTTGTTGCCAAAGGGAGAAGCCATGATGAAGGCATTTCAAAAGCAAGTCCTGGAATCATTCCTACCATTTATACAAGGATACTCCTTTCGATTGAGCAAATGAGTAGATTTTGTTCCTCAACTCTGCGGTCTTAATGGGAGGGAAATGTTTTTCCAAAAATGCCTCTGCTAATTGATCCCATGTGGTTAAATGACTCGATTGAAAAGATTTGATCCACTTCTTTAAGCTATCCCTAAGAAAGAAAGGAAATAACCTTAGCTTGATAGCATCTGTTGTCACATCATTCATCTTGAATGTATCACATATCTCCACAAATTCATCTAAGTGAGTGTGAGGATTCTCATGGGCTAGACCTCTATATTGGCAAGAGTTTTGAATCATTTGGATGCTTGCAAGTTTGATGTTAAGGTTATTTGCATCAACCGTCGACCTTCTGATTGGACCTCTATCATCATTTAGGTATACTCTAGCAAAGTCTTGCATGGTTCTCTAGATAAGAACTTTATTGCCATTTCAGACTCTATTCCCATTTCTGACTCTGTTACCATCAATTACTCTAACCCTGGTGGTGTTCCTATTGCTAATAACACCATCATTTCCATTGTTGTTACCCTCTATGTTTGCTTCGAGTACCTCTATATTTTCTTTTTCAATTTCCTCTTCCTCTTCCCCTAGTGTGCCTTCAGGAATCTCTGAAATCGAATCGCCTTAGGCCAAAGCAAACTCCTTTTCCCTTCTTATCTTTGCCTCCTCAAAGTCCTTTCGAGTTCTGGATTGTAAAGAAGTAGTTCAGAGGAGTTAGCTCTAGTCATAAACTGTTACCTAAAATAAAACACCAAGAGCAACCAAAATTAAATAAAAATAAAATAAAGGATAAATCAATAGCTTTAGATTTATTACTAATGTCATCATATCAAACCAAAAATAAATCCCCAGCAACAATGCCAAAAACTTGATGCACGCCAACTGCAACACCTGTAAGTGCATGGGGTTGGATCAAGTAGTATAACCAAGTGAGTCCTGGTATCATTCTCCCATGGGATAGAATTGATTTATCGATGAAACACCAACTCACTCTCCTAATATATTGTTTAGCTCATAATTAATTTTGGATTTTTATGCTAATTTTAACTACTTTAACCTTAAACTAAACTTTAACTTGCAAAAATTTCAAAGAAATAGAAGATTCAATGAGAAAGTCAATGATGGATTAAAGCATCTACCTAGATTTCGACTCGTATTAGCTCAAATCGCGAAATTAATTAACTACCCAATGAATATCTCAATCAATCCTCACGTGGGTTTTCACAAAATCTAGATTTAACCCTTTTTTAAGAGATTAACCCATATTTTCTAAGCAGTAGAAAGAAATCTCTTATCAATCTTATTTAATTAAAAAATGCATTAAGATCAATTTAAAGTCAATAACCATAGGTATTTGTGCAAACACAACAAACTCATATGCTTGTGAATGTTCTAGGTCCAAACTTTCTATTTGTAGTAAAGTATGAACAACATTCATAATCAACAAGCATGCTTTTGTGGATGAAGTGATTAAAATTCAAATAAAAAGCTTAACTTAAAGACAATTCTTAACATTAATTAAATAAATATGTTAACTAATACATACAATTGAGTAATACTTGTTTAATCTAGGTAGACAAGTGATTTTAATTCATGATTAAAAGAAAAGAACAAGAAAAGAAAGAGAAATTATAGAAATTGAAGGAACCCATGAAGACCCAAACAAAGTTTCACCAAATCCTTACTATCCTTACTCTAATA